>BPLR01015974.1:0-13863 GCA_021605095.1 Caerostris extrusa | reverse complement strand
TATCAAAAAAATCTCGTTGCTTGTATTTATCAGTAAACCTAAATTTTATTAAGTATTTCAGAAAGTAAAAATTAATTTTATGAATTATTCTGGAGAAATATATATTTTTAAATATACGATACAATATTCATAAAATGATTTATACCTGATTCACAATATTTTATATTATATTTGCACTTATAAAATTTAAGATGTTGTAATTTATTTATTGATTTTATGTCGTTCTCTATTAGAAACATGAATTTTATTTTAATAAATATATCAATATAATATATATTTTAAATAATGATAAATAAATCTGCAAAATTTGTTATCCGAGTCTTTTATGCAAATTAGTGGGAAAATGTGTATTGTATGAAATTTCTAAAAATTGTATAAAACTAAATTCGAAAAGCAATATACAGTTCACCTGCACTGAAAAAGAGAAAACAATTATATAATAATCAATAGTTTATGTTAATAATGCAAACAGTGTATACAATAGTGTATTATTTCATTTAAGGGCTTAGGGAGGAGTCAAGCCCATCAGTCCCTACTGAGTGCGTACCTTATTTAAGTGTTTACAATATACAGTTCTCCAGCACTGAAAGAGAGTTGAAATGATACAGAAGAAAAATTATACAATATGCAATAATTTATGTCAATAGTGCAAACAGCTTATGAATTAGTGCATGTATTTCCCTTATGGGCTTGACACCGCTAAGACCACATGGAGTAAGGGGTTAGAGAGTAAGGGCTTAGAAGGGTTAAACCCATAATAAGTCCTAAATCAAGCCCATAAGTGGCTGGGATGCTGAACTGTGTTACAATATACAGTTATGCAATGCGATACAGTAAGGAAGTTTGCCATGCATGCAAATTTCATTTACGGGCTTAGGGAAATCTAACCTATCAGTCCCCTCCTGGAGGCGTACGTGTATATAAATATTTAGAATATACAGTTATACAATGCAATATACAATTGCAATTCACCAACACTTAAAAAGAGTTGAAATGATATAAGAGAAAAATTATACAATATATAATAGAAAAGGTGAGAAATTTTTTTTTTTTTTTTTTTTAAGAACTGCGAAAAAATTTCAAAACATATTACATAAGAAGATTATGTTGTTACTGGAATTCTGAAATAGGATCGCCGTAAATATAAATAATTTCTGGAGAAATTATTTTTTAAACGTTATATATAGCAGGCGCGCACCTGAGTTTGTTACGCATACACATTTTAATATGGACTTAAGGCTCCTTCCCACCGAGGCGTGAAGCGTTGAAGATTCCCCGCGGCAGGCAAGAAATTTTTTCGACCCCTTCACAGCGAAACGTGAGAAATACCATTGCGCCTTGCGAAGTTCCGCTAAGAGTTGAAAGTGGGTCAACTCGAAGCGGTTCAAATCGGTATGCAATCGGTAATCGGTTTCAGGCGAACGTGATGAGGCTGGTGATTGGTCAACGCTTCTCGCTTAAATGCCTGACGCCTCAGTGGGAACGAGCCTTTAAAGGGGATCAAGCCAGTCAGCTTACCTCCCCCCCCCGCAGGTTACAATTATACAATATGCAATAAGTGTTACACTATACAATACAATACCGTTAGAGAGTTTGTCATGCATATACATTTCACTTATGGGCTTAGGGAAATCAAGCTCATCTGTACATCCTGGTGCGTACTTGTATATAATATACAGTTATACGATACAATATACAATATACAATTCACAGGCACTGAAAAAGAGGTGACAGGATATAAAAGAGAAAAAAATTATACAATATGCAATAGAAAAAGAAAATATTTTTGTTTTTTTTGCAAAGCTGGGAAAAATTTCAAAACATTTTACATAAGAGAATTATGTTTTTATTAGATTTCAGGACTATGATCACTATAAATATAAATAATTTCTTGATAAACTATTTTTCTAAACATCTCATAAGCATGCACGCAGCTATGGGTTTGTCATGCATACACATTTCACCTATGAGCTTAATAGAATCAAGCCCGTCAGGTTACAATTACACAATATGCAATAAGTGTTACACTATACATTTATACAATACAATACAGTTAGCGAGTTTGACATACATACATTTCACTTATAGGCTGAGGGAAATCAAGCCGTCTGTCCCTTCTAGTGCTTACTTGTATATAATATACAGTTATACAATATACAATTCACCAGCACTGAAAAAAAGTTGACAGGATATAAAGGAGAAAAATTATACAATATGCAATAGAAACAGCGCGATTTTTTTTTTTTTTTTTTTTGTTTTATCTAAATTGGGAAAAAATTTCAAAATATATTACATTATAGAACTATGTTGTTATTGGAATTCAGAACTATAATCGCTATAAATATAAATAATTTCTGGCGAAATTATTTTTCTAAAAGTTATATAAGTAGACGTGCACCTAAGAGTTTGCTATACATACACATTTCACTTATGGGCTTAAGAGGATCAAGTCCGCCAGGCCACCTAGGTTACAATTATACAATATGCAATAAGTGTTACACTATACATTTATACAATACAACACAGTTAGGGAGTTTGTCATGCATATAAATTTCACTTACGAAATTAAGGGGATCAAGCCAGTCAGCATACCTCTTCTCCCCAGGTTACAATTATACAATATGCAATAAGTGTTACACTATACATTTATACAATACAACACAGTTAGGAGTTTGTCATGCATATAAATTTCACTTACGAAATTAAGGGGATCAAGCCAGTCAGCCTACCTCTTCTCCCCAGCTTACAATTATACAATATGCAATAAGTGTTACACTATACATTTATACAATACAACACAGTTAGGGAGTTTGTCATGCATATAAATTTCACTTACGAAATTAAGGGGATCAAGCCAGTCAGTCTACCTCTTCTCCCCAGCTTACAATTATACAATATGCAATAAGTGTTACACTATACATTTATACAATACAATACAGTTAGGGAGTTTGTCGTACACATAAATTTCACTTACGAAATTAAGGGGATCAAGCCAATCAGCCTACCTCTTCTCCCAGGTTACAATTATACAATATGCAATAAGTGTTACACTATACATTTATACAATACAATACAGTTAGGGAGTTTGTCATGCATATAAATTTCATTTACGAAATTAAGGGGGATCAAGCCAGTCAGAATACCTCTTCTCCCCAGGTTACAATTATACAATATGCAATAAGTGTTACACTATACATTTATACAATACAACACAGTTAGGGAGTTTGCCATGCATATAAATTTCACTTACGAAATTAAGGGGATCAAGCCAGTCAGCCTACCTCTTCTCCCCAGGTTACAATTATACAATATGCAATAAGTGTTACACTATACAGTTATACAATACAATACAGTTAGGGAGTTTGTCATGCATATAAATTTCACTTACGAAATTAAGGGGATCAAGCCAGTCAGCATACCTCTTCTCCCCAGGTTACAATTATACAATATGCAATAAGTGCTACACTATACAATGAAGTGACAAAAGTCATGGGATACCTCTTAATATCGTGTCGGCCCTCCTTTCGCCCGGCGAAGTGCAGCAACTCGACGTGGCATGGACGTTGGAAGTCTTCTGCAGGAATATTGAGCCATGCTGTCTCGATAGACGTCCATAATTGTGAAAGCGTTGATGGTGCAATAGTTTGGGCACGAACAGACCTCTCGATGATGTCCCATAAATGCTCGATGGGATTCATGTCAGGCGATCTAGGTGGCCAGATCATTCGTTGGAATTGTCCAGTATGTTCTTCAAACCAATCGCGAACAGTTGTGGCCCGGTGACATGGCGCATTGTCATCCATAAAAATCCCATCGTTGTTTGGGTACATGAAGTCCATGAATGGCTGCAAGTGATCTCAAGTAGCTGAACATAAGCATTTCCAGTCAATGTTCGGTCAGTTGCACCAGAGGACCAAGTCCATGCCATGAAAAACAGCCCACACCATTACGGAGCCACCACCAGCTTGAACAGTGCCTTGCTGACAGTTTGGGTCCATGGCTTCGTGGGGTCTGCGCCACACTCGAACCCTACCATCAGCTCTTACCAACTGAAATCGTGACTCATCGGACCAGGCCACGGTTTTCCATTCATCTAGGGACCAACCGATATGCTCACGTGCCCACGAGAGTCGCTGCAAGCGATGTCGTTCTGTCAGTAAAGGCACTCGAGTCGGTCTTCTGCTGGAATAGCCCAAGAAAGCCAAATTTATCCGCACAGTTCTACCAGACAAGTCCCTTGTACGTCCCACATTGATTTCTGCGGTTATTTGACGCAGTGTTGCTTGTCTGTTAGAATTTACGACTCTTTGCAGACGTCGTCGGTCTCGGTCGTTAAGTGCAGGCAGTCGACCACTGCGCTGTCCATGGTGGGATGTTATGCCTGAAATTTCATACTCTCGGCACACTCTTGACACAGTGGATCCGGGAATGTTGAATTCCCTAACGATTTCCGAAATGGCATGACCCATGCGTCTAGCTCCAACTAACATTCCGCGTTCAATGTCTGTTAATTCCCGTCGTGCGGTCATCATCACGTCAAAACCTCTTCACATGAATAACTTGAACAGAAATGAAAGCTCTGCGAAAGCCCTGCGCATTTATACTTGTTCTAAGCGATGCTACTATACATTTATACATTACAATACTTTTTTGTTGTTCTAATGCAGCTGGCAAACACATAGACAGCTGTCTTGGATGCCTCAAGACAAGCACTGCTCAGACGTTACTCACATTGCATTACCCAGGGGGCCAACTTGACTATGTAACCAACTATGATAACTATGTAACTTGAAGATAAGCCACGGACGCGGAAAAACAATGCCCCCGCAACGCTCTACTATCCTATTAGACCGGGACCTACGGTTTACAGTGGATTCCGAATCACTACACACATCCATGGCACCGCCGGGACTAGCACCCGAAACCTGTGGTACCGAGGGCCAGAGCGCTAACCACTCGGCCATTCAGGCCCCCATACAATACAATACAGTTAGGAGTTTATCATGCATACACATTTCACTTATGGCCTTAGAGAAATCAAGCCCGTCTGTCCCTCCTGGTGCGTACTTGTAATGCAATACATTTTTATACAGTTATGCAATACAATATACAATTACACCGGCACTGAAAAAGAATTGACATGATATAAGGGAGAAAAATTGTACAACATGCGATAAGAAAAGCGTGATTTTTTTTTTGCAAAGCTGGGAAGAAATTTCAAAACATATTAAATAAGAGGATTATGTTGTTGGAATTCTGAAACATGATCGCTATGAATATAAACGGTTTCTGGAGAAACTATTTTTCTAACAGCATCCAAGCAGGCGAGCTCCAGGTTTTTGTCTTGAAAGGGAATGGGATCAACGAAATAAAGCATAACCATTTGTGAAAGCTCAATAAGTAATATATCAAGCAGTAATGGAAAAAGTATCTTCAATTGAAATTTCATGTATTAATTATTTTATTAATAATGTTTACATCGCACTCATTTGGATAAAATACATTAAAAAGTATTGCCCCAAAAAATAAAATTTTATTTCTGAAAATTACAACAAATTGCAAAATAAATTTCAATCTTCTTTATTCTTTTCCCAATTCATGGATTACATCTTTTATGTCAACTTCAATATTTTGATGAATATTTAACAAAACTGAACTGGAAAACCCCCGACTTAATCAAAACATTCAACATTGCCACTTTTTCATTGGCGCAACCGTCTGCCTACTGGAAGATTTCGAGACAGGAGACGGTTTCTTTTTAAATTTTATTTTATTATAGGGTAGAACTGTCACCTCTAAACCCAACGTTCTACAGTCATATTAGACCTGAAGTCCGAGTAGCTAGCCGTTTAGCTCTCGGTACCACACGCTTTGGGTTCGAGTTCCGACGGTGCCATGGATGTTTGTAGGGGTTCGGAATCCACTTTAAATCGTAGGTCCCATTCTCATATGACCGTAGAGCGTCACAGAGTCCAATCAGACTTCTCACCCACATCATTTCCAAACAGTATAGGGGCAACTCAGTTCTAGGCACTTAGCTTAGTGGTGTGGTGTGGTGTGGTGTAGTAATAATATTAGACCGGCACCTATGGTTTAAAGTGGATTCTGAACCACTACAAACATGCATGACACCACCGGAGTTCGAACCCGAAACCTCTGGCACTGAGCTCCCACAGCACTAGCAGTATTGACACTAGTTCAACAATAAAAAATACTAGATATATAAGCAAAATAATAATAATAATAATAATAATTGCGCCTAAGTGGGAAGTAGTCAACATTTTGATGTATACTTATCATATATATAATACATTTCATTTATAGGCTTTAGGAGACTCAAGCCTGTCTATCACTCTTCTGAGTGTACACTTGTATATATATTAATTTAATAGCCTTAATAATTTATTAATTAAATTGTTTTTGACTTGGCAGCTTAACAAGCAGTGATAGTGGAAGACTTGTTTAATTCAATATCTAGCTTATAAAGGTTTCATATCTCCCCAATCGTACACAATATTTCTCAAACTTTGTGTGTATGTATGTGCCCTCCTACGCACGGCCTTAATTTAGATCCAAATTTCACCGAAATGAGCGTGGATTCTTCTAACGGAAAGTCTAAATCAACCGAAGAAAATTTTTGAAATTGGATCAATATTAGTTAAGCAATGACCCAGTTAAGTTTTACGCCAATTTGGCGACTTTTCCGTGGTTAACGCTGTATTTTTTACGCCATTGCGCTGTTCATGGATAGGTTGAAGTAAAATAAATAAGTGAAACAAAATAGCCTATAAATTGCAATCGCCTGAAAATTTGTTGAAAAAATTGTATTGCCGTTTTACCAATTATAATGTCCATGTTTAATTCTAAATTCCTGTATCCCTGCAATGTCGCAAGAATATTTCCAATTTTAAGGTTACAGTAGTTGAATTCAAGGAATTCTCCATTGGTTATACGAAATTTGATAGGCAAAGGGGTGAGTTTTGGATAAAGCAATCTTTTGCAGCGTGAGGTTGGAAAAACTTGATATGCTAAGCATGAGTAGCAATAAAATACTCTCAGTTGTTACAGACGATCACTACTAGGTTTATCATCATTGACGTAACAGCCCCATGTTGGGCCAAAGCCGACTGCCTACTGGAATACTTCAATACAGGAGATGCTTTCTTTTTATGGGATAAGGTTGTCAGCCATACATCCAACTCTCTACAGGCCTATTAGACCTGACCTACGATTTAAAGTGGATTCCGATTCACTACAAGCTTCCATGGTACCGCGGGGGACTAGAAACCGTAACCTGTAGCACTGAGCGCTAGTTACTCGGCCATCAGGTCTCCACTACTGGATTACCCTTGATAATGAACGATCCACCGTTCGAAATAAATGTCTATGACTTGCTTTTGCTTTGTCGATAAATAAAACACAAAAGCAATCGTTGCTGGGATTGATTTAAGATGGGACTGCTTCAGTATTGGTCAGTTATATGTAGCAATATCTGAGTTAGGTGTGGAAAAAATTTATACAAGCTTGCAAATGAAGGGAAACAAGGAATGTTTTTTACTGTTAGGCTCTATCTCAGGGATGGGCAAACTACGACCCGCCGGAAGGTTTTATCCGGCCCGCGGACAGAATTTCAATTTGTCGGTCAGAGGCAAATTAAAAGAAATATATATTTATGTGTTATATATCCATCTTCTTTCCTACTTTTTACCTTTTCTTCCTCTACTACCTTTATTAATTTTCTTCCTTTTTTTTTCAAAGGACTGATAATCTTTTTACTTTCTCTATTTTTGTTCTACAAAACATAAATTGACGGAAATAGCAAGCACAGACAGCTTTCAAACAAAACACAATAATATTCAATCAGTAAAGTGTTAAAAGCGGAAGTTCTTTGTTAGTTATAGCTGTAGATTGGTGTCAGCAAGTTAGAGTTTTACAAATCATTATCAAAAGTAAGTTTTCCAATTTAATATCTCATGCCCAGAAAATCCGTGCTACGTTTGCTTCATCTTATATATGTGAACAAGTGTTTTCAACTATGAACCTTAGAAAGAATCATTTCAGAAGTAGACTGACAGATGAGCATTTAGCCTCGTTCCTTAGAATCAGTACATCTCACTTCGAACCACAATATAAGGAACTTTCAATAATGAAATCGCAATTTCATTCATCTCATTAATATATTTAACTTGTAATACTTGTAGATTGTTTAAAATTTCAGAAAATTTATCTTGGCCCGACAACCTTTTTTTTTTTTTTTCGATCATTGGCCCATGACAGAAAAAAAGTTTGCCCATCCCTGCTCTATCTGATAAATAAATATAACTTGTACGACAATTACGTAATTTTTGTTAATTAAAATGATGTAAATAAAAGTAAAAATAAAATTTTTGCTAAAAGTATTGCATCCTGAATCAACAACATGTAGGGTACATATTTCATCTCTTAAAATTTATACAATACTAAATAAACAACCTTCTTCATTGGCGCAACTCATAAATGAAGTATAGGGTTGGTTGGTTGTTGCTCTACGGTAATTTTTTCACACTTAGTCTTATTAGACCGAGACCTACAGTTTAACGTGGATTCTGAACCACTCACTTACATCCATGCCAACGCCAGAATATGAAACTGAAATCTGTGGTACCAAAGGTCAGAGAGCTAGCCAACTGGTCATCATGCCACCAGCAATCTGTTTAGTACACTGAAGAGCCAAAACATTATGACCACTGTCAATAACGAGTTGTCCCACCTTTTGGCGCGAAACACAGCTTCAACCCCCTTGGCATGGATTAATACCACTACTTAATGCCAGTTAAATACCACTTCCACCTGATCACGTGCCTTCCACGTCATCCAGGCGAGTTCATTGCAAAATGTTGGGGTGGTCATAATGTTTTGGCTCTTGAGTGTATATGTTTGAACTTTTAAAGCATCGATGATTTAATTAGAAGCTCTGAATTGCATCCAATTAGCATGAGCACTATGTTACAAAACGAGGGCCTGAATGGCCGAGGGACTAGCGCTCTGATGCTCGGTATCACATGTTTTGGTTTCGAGTTCCGGCAGTACCATGGATGTTTGTAGTGATTCGGAATCCACTTTAAACCGTAGGTTCCTGTCTAATAGGATCGTAGAGCATTGCAGGGGCATTGTTACTCAGCGTCCGTGGCTTATCTTCAAGTTACACGCGCCCCTGGGTAATGCAAAGTGAGTAATATCGGTGCAGCGCTTGCCTTAAGGCATCCAAGACAATTGTCTAAGTGTTTGCCAGCTGCATTAGAAAAAAATGTTACAAAACGACAGCAGTGCAATTTTTTAAATAATTAATTAAATTAACAATTTTAGGAGAATTTTGTACAAGAGTTTTTGCCGCTAAATGAAGTATGGGCGAGAGAAAATGTTGTATAATGATCTAAAGTTATGATTGGTTCTCAAAGCTTGGGGCAATGGGGTAGAAACAGGCTGAAAGACGGACATAAGTATTCTGATTAAATAAAAATTAAGTCAGTTTAAGGAAATGAAAAAATCGAGCTGAAAATATTATAGAAAACTAACTCCTGGTAATACAGCCCATGATGGGCCAAGGTAGGATCTATTGGTAGATTTCGAAATAGGAGATTTCTTTTTACGGGGTAGGATTATCAGCCCTACGCTCTCCAGCCATATTAGACCAAGAACTACGGTTTAAAGTGGATTCTGAGCTACTGCAAGCATCCATGGCATTGCAGAACCCGAAACCAGTGGAACCGAGCGCTAGTCAATCGGCCATCAGCCCATCAGCACCCCCCCTTCCCCAACAAAAAAATCAACTTATTGCTTTATAATTCACATTAAATATATTTTATTGACATCCCTTTTAGCAATGAAAAAAGAAGCTATCTCTTTGTTATAAAACTAACTATCACTTTGCTTAGGTATCACTTTTGATATAAAAATAATTAACAAGGTTTATTTTCTGAATTCAGGTAACGCCAGGTTGTACGTGCTAGTCATACATAAAATTAAAATAGCTGCTTATAAAAATAAAAGGTTGTCTCATTCCATTTAACATAAAAACCTTCTTAAATTGGAATTATAAAATGCCTTTTCATTCAAAACCCATTTATTTTCATGGTGACATGGCTTCGGGGATGTGAGCAACTTCTGCGAAGAGTGAAATCATAAGTAGTATTGATGGTTACTGACTGTAACTATTTTAATGATAATCTATTGAAAAAAATTTGTTTTCGGCATTTAAGAAGTGTTTATACATTATAATTTTTTTAAATAAAAGAAAACAAGCCGAGATTCTTTGTAAACAGGAAAGATAAATTATTATTTTGTACGCAGTTTCACAAAAACTAGTCCTTTTTGTCTCTTTTTTGATGATGATATGTATAGTATTCCTTGATTGATTGGTTTCTCAATTTGTTTTTTTCCTTTCCTTTCTCTAACATGCAATTTTTTGGGTTTTATCAGCTATAAAACATTCATTCATTCTTTCTTCATCTTATACACTCATAAAAATGCCCAAAAAGGCTTTAACATTCTCATGAAACAAAAAATCCGCAGACAGTCTCATCATATGCTGAATTAGTGATTCCTCATCATATACATATCTGTTCTACCACCTCCTGTACAGGGGAAAAAAAAAATGACTGAACATCTCGTTGGAAATCTATCATCTTTAAACAGAAAGATATAGTAAAAGTTTGTGTTATGTATCTACAGTGGGTACAAAAAGTATTTGCACACTTACATTTTTGCTTGCAAATCATAAAATTAAGCATTAAGAAATACAAAAATTGGTATTGCCAAAGTAGAATAAGTTTAATCACCTAAATTAAACAGAAAAATACAATAATATAAATAACAATTTTTTTTTTTTTGCAACAAAATTAAAATATCTGGTGTCAAAAAGTATTTGCACACCCGCATGAATACAAAAGAAATATAATATATAAGAAAATTTCAAATAACTAATATTTAGTATGCATTCCATTAGCATCTATTACTGCTTGCAATCTTGCTGGCATTGATTTAATTAAATTTTCTGTAACAGTAGGGTCAATATTTGACCACTCTTCAATAAGAGCTTGTTTAAATGCAGATTTGCTTGAAATCTTCTTTTTTCTTACTTTTAAATCCAAAGAATTCCCAAATTTTCCAAAGGATTTAAGTCTGATGATTGTGGTGGAGTAGCAAGTCTTCTGGGTACGTGAAAGCAACCACATTCGTGTTATACCGGCAGTGTGCTTGGGATCATTGTCTTGCTGAAATTAGTACGAATTACTGATACCCAATTTTATTGCACTTTGTGGCAAGTTATCTCGCAACACATCAATATAGGTTCGAGCTGTCATATTCCCATCAATGAAACACAAATTACCAACTCCTTTGCTAGCCATGCACCCCCAAACCCTAACAGAGCCTCCATGTTTAACTGTAGGTAATACATTTTTAGTATGGAAAGCAGTGCAAGGCTTTCTCCAAACTAATTTGCTGCCATCTGATTTAAAGATATTGAATGATGAGAGATGAGAGTTTGACATTTTTCCAGAAATCAATTGGCTTATTGATATATTTCTTAGCGAATTCGAGTCACTTCAGTCTATTTCTGTTCATTTATAAAAGGTTTTTTCCTTGGAGATCTCCCATAAATTTGTGCATCGTGCAGGATATTTCAAATATTTTGGGCACTAATTTGAACTCCAGATGTTGAAGCGACATCATTGGCTAATGTTATCGCACTAACAAATGTATTTTTTGATGCCTCTCTTATAATTTTCGCTTAATTCGCTGTGAAAGTTTCTTTGGGCGTCCAGAACGCAAGTTATTTGATGTAGATCCTCTTTCTTTGTGACGTTTTATAATGTACCGCACAGTAGAAAAGCAAACATTTACTTTTTTCTATTTCTCGATAACTTAGGCCATTTTCACGAAGAGAAACAATTTTTTCTCGCAACGAGATCGGCAATTCAGATTTCTTAGGTGCCATCACAAATTGAAATCAACAATCAACTGATAAAGTATCGACACTACCTTCCTTTATAGTCGTCTTACGTATGTTATTTACTGCGGGATGACTATCAAATAATTAGCAAAAAAATGCAAAATTCCTAAAGTTGGAGTTGAGTGAAAATACTTTTTGACGTAAGATATTTTAATTTTAATGCAAAATTTTTTCTTTTTTACTTGTATTATTGTATTTTTAAAATTAGTTTAGATGAATAAGGTTGTGTTTTTAAAATGCCCATTTTTTGTACTTTTTAATGAATTTTTTTATGGATTGTAAACAAAACTGTATGTGTGCAAATACTTTTGTACCCACTGTATATAGCTATAATAAGTAAAGATATGGCAAATAAGAATTTACCATCTTTAAACGGAAAGGTATAGTAAAAAAATTGTGTTCTTTTTATATATCTTTATTACCTATAATAAGTAAAGATGTTGCAAATGAGACACGTTGGAGAATTAAATTACAAACAATATTTATTAAAATTAAACATAATAACATTCTAATTGCGCGCATATTTTGTAATGCAAAGACAGCCTCATCATATATTGAATTAGTGGTTTCTCATCATATTCATATTTGTCCTACCACTTCCTCTACAGGAAAAAAATTGACTCAATGTCTCCTGAAATCTACTATCTTTGGACAGTAAGATATAGTAAAAATGTCATGTTCTTTTATGCATCTATATACCTATAATAAGTAAAGATGTAAATAACGTTGGAGAACGAAATTATAAAAAATATTTATTAAAATCAAACATGATAACATCAAATTGCACACATATTTTGACATGACTGTACTGCAGTACCCATGACAGCAGTTGCAAATTAAAGATTGTAAGATTTGTAAGATACAGAAGCTCTCATGATAATGATTGTAAATTAGAGTTCTCTTGATTGTAGTTGTAAATTAAAAAAGTTCGCGTGACAGTAATTGTAAATTACAAAGGTCACCATGATACTAATTGCAATTTACAGAAGTTTTCGTAATAGCGTTTACAAGTTACAGAAGCTCCTATAATAGTAGTTGTCCGTTACAGAATGACACCCATGATAGTAGTTTTAAGCTTAAAAAGTTCTGATAGTAATAACAAATTACATAATGATAATGATACCTGTTTATAGTAGTTACAAGTTACAGAAGCTCCTGTAATAGCATTTGTAAGATACAGAAGCTCCCATGATAGTAGTTACAAATTTAAAAATTCTCGGAATAGTAATTATAAGTCCCCATGATAGTAGGTCCCGGTCTAATTAGCCCACAGTGTGACCGCAGAGCGACAAACCAAACCATGATAGTAGTTACAAATTACAGAAACTTCCGTAATAGCATCTGTAAGCTATAAAGCTCTCATGATAGTAGTTGTAAGTTGCAGAAATTGCTATGATAATAGTTGTAAATTAAAGAGGGTTTTCGTGATAGAAGTTGTAAGTTACAAAGTTGATAGTAGTTGCAAGTTGCAGAAGTTACTGTAATAAATTTGTGTAAGTTGCAGAAGCTCCCATGATAGAAGTTGCAAATTAAAGTTCTAGTGATTGTAGTTGTAAGTTACAGAAGTTACTCTGATAATAAGTTGTAAATTAAAGAAGATTCTCATGATAGTAGTTGTAAGTTACAGAAAATCCCTGAAAATAGTTAAGTCGAAGCAATAACTACTCTAAACCTTCTCATCGGATGAGTTAGCACATCTGAACTGTGAAACGACGTTCTTTTTACGGAGGCAGGTGCTTTTAAATCACTTCCTCAATGCCACGTGTGTTTATCAAAGGCTTATCGGACTCAGACTCGCAGACATGTTATCACCCGACGAAGCAACATACTAACCTTTCGAAGCTCACATTTGTTGCAATTTTTTTATCAGC
>BPLR01015973.1:0-48523 GCA_021605095.1 Caerostris extrusa | reverse complement strand
CCAGATGGCGCTGATAGTACGTCACAATGACGAGAGTGTAAGAGAGGGGTATATAAGGAATGGTGGCAAAGAAGTAAAATTGTTCACAAGCGCTTTAAAAGCCTTTCAGTGCAACAACCGCATAGTTATGGCACAAAGGAAGCATTTGGATGATTATTTACGCGGTAGAATTATCGGACGACTGGAATGTGGACGTACCCAGCTGGAAAGTATCCGAGGAACTTGGAATCGCCCAGAGTGTCATCTCCAGGCTTTGGCAACGATTCCAAGATGATGGTAATGGAAGTAGATGTTACACCACAGGTCGCCCCGAGTTACAACGCCGAATGAGGACCGATATTTAGCAATTACTGCCAAAAGAAACAGACGGAGCACAGCATCAGACCTATCTCGTCAGCTCTCTTCAGCTACCGGTACGACAGTTTCAAGGCAGACCGTGTACAGACGCTTAGGGAACATTGGTCTATATGCTCGAAGACCTGTCAGATGTGTTCCACTTACCGCAACTCACTGTAGCTTGCGATTAACCTGGAGTAGAGAGCATGTATTGTGGGCACCGCAACAGTGGTTTGGTGTGATGTTTTTCGACGAGTCCAGGTTTATTTTGCAGTCTGATTCTCGCCAGACTTTCATATGGAGAGCGCCAGGTACCCGTTACCACCAAGAAAACATCATTGAACGACACCGTTACGGTGGTGCAGGATGGCTCGTTTGGGGAGGAATTATTCTTGATTCCAGAACTGACCTGCATGTTCAGAGTGTCACGATGACAGGCCACATCTATCGGGATGTCATTCTGGAACAACATGTACGTTTGTTTCGGGGCGTCATGGGTGCTGAATTTCTGTTTATAGATGACAACGCCCGTCCTCACCGTGCAAACATTGTAGACGAATGCCTTCAATTGGAGGATATCACCCGTATGGATTGGCCAGCATAGTCACCGGACTTGAATCCAATATAGCATGTGTGGAATATGCTTGGCCGACGAATGCAGCCCGTCAACCCCTCCCACCTGTCAACCGGAAGTTCGGAGGGCATTGCTTGATGAGTGGTGTAATATTCCCCAAGATCAGATTGATAATTTGATACTCAGCATGCCTAGGCGTTGTAAGACCTGTATTGCATCGTCCGGGAGACATACTCCATATCAACCATTATACTAACCATGTTATGCTGTTTTTGTAAATAGGTTCTTTTTTAAAATTTGCTCCAGGGAGTAAAAATCGTAATTTTTATTAATTATGTCAAACATATAGCATCTTTTTTTGCACTTTACCTTTTGTTTAATAAATAGATTTTACAAATTTAGAAGTCAAATTTGTTTTGCTTCTGTCTCTTTCTTTGCCTGAACTTCATTATCCTTAATTTATGGACATGAGTGTAAAATTAAATATGAAAGAGGATTATTTTGACAATTAGAAACATTCTACAAATAATAATTTCTTGAATATTTAAAAATATTATTAAAATTTAATTGTTATTATATTAAATATAGTATGACTTGTATATTTAACAGGCACTTTAAAAGGTTCATATATGCATTGTTTGGATAAAAACCAAATTTTGTAAAATTTAAAATTAACATTTATTGTTACAGTAATGGTGTATATTTTTGATGTAATGATGTATTCACCATATATATATATGTTCTTTATTAAAGAATAAACTTAATTTATTTATTTTCTTAATAAATCTTATAAATTTTTGCAAAGTTTTTAATTCCAAAATATTTCAATTTATTTTATTATGCATACTAATGAGTTATAGAATTATAAAATAAAACAAAATACACGACATGAAACAAACTATATGAAACAAAACAGATGTGCTAGCATATTTCATATATTTAATCTTCTACCCTGCAACTTTAATCTTCAAAATAATGATAAAAATATTTCTAAGTTTAAATGTTTTTGATTATAAAATTATCAGGTACTATATATAAATTCACATAGTGTTTCTTTACCTATTTAAGCATGAAATTTTAAGAATTTGTATCAATTAATCAAGTTTATAAAATTTCAGTTATAAATACATTAATAAATCAATCGGAATCAATTTGAATTGTGAATACATCAATCAAAATGTTGTGTACTAAGAGGGCAATAGAATTAAAAATAATAAATTATTTTATTTTATTTTTAAGTTTTTAGAATATTATATACTTTTTATTTACTATATGGTAAAATTGTTCGAAATTAATTTCATTGTAAGAGTCAGTATTAAGTATTTAATACTGATTAAATACTTAATATTAAGTTTTAATACACATTATTTATGTGCTTCTTCAAACCATTAAAAGGCTTAAAGTATCAATTAACGCTGTAGAAACATTATTTAGAATGTAAATTTGTATCAAACTTATAAAAATTTATTTTGAAATTTTTTCCAGCCTTTTTTAAGTTTTCATTTAATTTTCACAAAATAATAATTCTTAATTCTTTTTAATTATATATAAAATTTTATGATGGAAGTACTTTGTTCAATAGTTATGGACAATTCTTAAAATGTGTGCTAAAAAATTAAAAATTTAATGTTACTAGCATTTTAACTTAAAAATGTAAATAGAACAATTTTCTTTTACTACTAAAACATGATAAAATCCTTATAGCGTGTTTATGTAAGAAAATTACCGGTTTGTTTTGGAAAAATTACATAATAAAAAGTTTGAAATTAGCATTTCATTTTTCCTGGTTTCCTTATCAACTATCCTTTTAAGAGCAGTACAAAAAAAAAAATGAAAAAACGAAGTCAGCAATCATAGTGTAACTAAATGTAAGACACTGGAAATGTATTTTTATTTCTTTTTTTCCCAGACATTTGAGTGGGAGTTATTATCTGGTCATTGGAATGTCACTGTATGGAATTCAACAGATGTAACAAAGTGAGGAAAGTGTGTTGCTCAGTACACAGACCATTTCCTGGTGTGTCTCTGTGTGCTGGTGTGGACAATAATAATTTGTGTTTTCGTTTTTGCTATTTCGTTTTGAATTTCCTTTATTTCGTGTAAAAAACTTTAACTGGGTTCAATAAAAAAATTTTAAAATTTCGTCACAACGAAATGTAATTATTGAATGCTTGTCTCTTAATTCAATTTCTTAAATTATTTTAATATATAAATAATTCTTGTTGCCATTCATTGTAAAAATGCAAAAAAAAAAAAATGCATTAGGATATTTTTTATTACTACTAATCATGTATCTAAAATTGTATGGGAAGTTGGAAAATCATTTATCGTATTAATAAAAATAATCTATATGAATATGGAAAAAATGTACAGATGAAAATAAAATAAATGTTCTTGTGATAATTCTTTTATTTTTTATGATATCATTAGTGTTTAGATGCAATATAAATTTTTTTTTTTGCATAAAGTATTATGTAAGTTTTTCACTGATAAAATATTTAGGAATATTATGAAATAACATTTAATGGCTATTAATGGTACATTGTCTTTAATTATTCCAGTCTCATAAATATTGCACTCATAATAAGGAGGTTTTCCTTTCCTTTAACCAAATATTGACATTAAATTTGAATTTAATTCCGCTTAGCACCTGATTCATTAACTTAAATATTTAATCTAAAAATTATAAAAGCTATTAATGATGTTTAATTAATATTTAACTATAATTAAATTTTTATTTAATTAAATTAAAATGTTAATGAAATAAAAAGAATATTGATAAATATATACAAGTTTTATATTTCATGCATTTTTATGCTTATCAAATGATATTTGTAACAGCAAGTTTAATGCATATTTTGACGTCCTTGAATAGTCTTCTTAAGAAAATTAAAATTATATATAATTTCTAGAAAATCTTTTAGCACGAGTTATGAACATTAAATTAATGGTGCTAAATAACTTACCTAAAAACCGCTTGATATTTTAATCTGATACATATCATTATTTAATTATTTAAACTAGCATCTAGCATTTATGAATTAAAATATTTTTTTAAATTATGATTTAAAAAAATTCAAATTAAATTTCATGAATTTTAAATAAAAGCTTTAAGATAAAAAAAAAAGATTTTTTTACTTTTTCTTAATTCTGAAAAAATTCCAAAAAAAAAAAAAAAAAGGATTCTTTTGAAAAAATAAAAACTTATTTTCTAATATTTTTTTATCTATCACAATTGTTTCGTGTGATTCTGGCGATAGTATTACTTTTAAAAATAAAAAAAAAAAAAAATCTTTTCGTTGTTTTTGCTGCATAAAAACACTCAGAACAGCAAAAAGAAGATTTACAGGTAAGATTGCTGTGAAACAGAATCTTAGTGACTTATCACTTTAATTCGACTTTAAAACAGTTTATTAACTTTTATAAACAGACAGATAACTGAAAAAGAAATATTATTTTAAAACCCTTGAGGTTCTATAGACAGCTTTCTTATCGCATTGTTTCATTGTAAAGCAAATCTTAAAGTTACTATATTAATACTGTGGACCATGCTATATGTATCTAATAGGAAGAATCTTATGTATATAATTTCGCAATAAATAATCGTATAATAATTTATTCTGCAATAAAAGTATAATATTTTTAACATTAAATTGTTTTCTAATATAAAAACATTGATACATCTCGTCTAAATGATATTCAACATCGATTGATACATATTAAACTAGAAAAATTTAAATATGAATTTCTTAGAATTCTTTTAAATATTTAAGGAGATCTGAGAGCTGCTCTCATACACCTAAAGACCTAGTTTAATGTGTATTTTTGGGCTGAATAAAATAAACTAAATAAAAAAATAATCTAGAATAATAATAATGGAAGTTTGTTTTAAATAAGTTACATATGGCTACAAATTTTGGTCATGGAATTCGACTTAATTTTTTTCATATATTAAATTAATTAATAATATTAAAAAAAAAAAATAAACAGAATAAAATGAAAATTAAGTAATTTCGTTGTTACAAAACAACTGAGCAGACATCTCCAATTAATTAAATATATAAGTAATTTTTGGCCTTAAAAAAAGTAAAAACATGTCCAGAATGGGAAAAAAAAAAACTAGATAATTGTTAATATTTTTTCGATTAATTATATTTTTGATGTAGAAATGCGATTAAGCTGTCTTAGAATAACAACAATTAAACATTTCATAAAGATGGGACATAAGATCACCGTAAAATGTACGTTTAATGAAAAGCGTGAAACGAAAATCACAAAGAATACTTTGTCTCATGCCTAACTCGTCAGATAATAGTGGAATCCTCCGGCGGCGTTCGAAATTAAGGTGCTGAAATCTCTTTAACTCAAACGATTCGAAAGCCTACAAAAGAGGGACACTCAACCCCCTTATTCATGAAGTATTGGGGAATTTCAGAGGGATCTATTAATTGAATAGGAGACACTCTTTGCTTAAAGGGGCAGGGTTGGTGTCAGTCACGTTGGCAATAATTTAAAGGAAACCTACAAACGGACCCATTTTGTAAGGAACACATAAAATAAAGGGGATTTTTGACACGAATCACTGTACAGAGGTCAGTTCCGATTTACAGGAGGGAATTATAATAAATATCAAAGGCATTTTTTTATATTAGTGTTTTCATGTTTTTAAATTATTGACTAGGTGAGAAAGCTATACATCAGATTAAAATACATTTCAAGTATTGAAATATTTTTGAATGTACTGACGACCAAATACAGAAAGTAAATAAAAGTAAAAATAATTACTTTGTGCTTTATTCATTAAATGTAAATTTAAAATACTTATTACTCAACAATGTTTTTTTTTTTCCGATTTCCTCAAGTGTATAATTTTTAAATTAAAAATTAATTGTTTTTTTGCATTTCTTATCATATCTTGAATTGATCTATGTTAAAACTATTCCTTGTTATATTATTCCATGTTACTATGTTTGCATAAATAACAAAAAGTTTCTCTTTAAATTTACCACAACATGAAAAATATCTATTTTATAATATCTTTTTATAAAACACCTCTTTATAAAAATATCTTTTGATATTACTGATTTTAAAATTGTCTCATTAAAACCTTAAAATGTATATCTTCTTCAATAATTCGCATGTTCATATAAAATAAATAAATTTTTCATTCTGCAGCTATTTATTTCCTAATTATGAAATACATTTTATAAACTTTTCGCCGGAAAATTATATTTACATATACTTAGAAATCTATAACACCGACAATCGTAAGATGGATTATTTTCCCCTTTATTTGAAATGATGAATTGAAAGCCTGCTCTTTGTGGTTGAGAATGAAGCCAAACGCACAGCGTTTTTTAATCACAGATCGTAGACTTGACTCATTAAATCTCATTTTCAAGGAATATTTCATATATGATATGAGAGGGATAATTTGCTCTAATGAAGTCGTGCATTTTAAGTTGGGATTAAGACTGCAAAATTTAGGAATATTAAATGAGAAAGATTATTACATTTTGGTTGTAAGAATTAATTATTAAAGTATTGTATCGTATACATTTGTGTCTAGATTTAAAAAATACCATAGGATTAATTAAATGTGTTTAATATTCAATATCTCTGTAAGAGTTCAACTAAATTTAAATAACACTCCTTTAAAATGCAGAATAATTTTAAAAATTGGACTACCTGGCAGAAATAACGAAAAATAATTCTTTTCGTCCAAATTATAAACTAAAATAGTAATATAATGCTGACGATATCGCTTGAAACTATGTATATTCCAAAATGCTCAATAACAAATGCCATTTAATGTATTATGTTTTCGATCCCTTTCCTTTACATTGCTTTCTGCGAAGAATTTCAATTGTTGGCAGCATAGCAGCCTGTGATGACATACTCTCTGACAAATCCTTAAGCCACTATCACATTCACTACAGAAAGACAAAATGGAAAAAAAGCCTGCTACATCCACCTGTTATTGAAGTGATATTCTTTTTTCCTTTGTAGTTTATTCTAAGACACGGACAAACAGAAAGTGAGATACACTAGCTCTTCCTCAATTTTCCATCCTTTACAATCGGGAAGAGGATTAAGGTCTTTGAATCTAGAGTGCTGCAGGGTTATTTAAATATCTCCCCAGCGAAGCCTTGGGACAAAGGACCTTCTCTGAATCCGTTTTCATTGTAGTTACAACATTTAAGCAACATGGAATAACACAATCGTCGTCTACCTTCAATAACTTGTTATTCCATTCTCTTTTCCATTCGAATAACAACAAATGGAACTCTAAATATTTAATCTATTATTCCGAGATATTTTTTTTTCAGAAGATATAGCGCAAAGAGACTTTATCGCAGTAGATATTTATCCTATTTGACTTTTTTTTCTCAGGTTAAATTGGATTAATAGCTCGACTTTTAAAGTGTGATAGATGAGAACTACAAAGAGTGAAACAAAACTTTTCTTTTTGGTTTCGGAAAGAAATTCACTACACCCTTACTTGTTATATTGGGTTGGGAAGAATGAAATTTGTAGTTAATAATATTATGAACTTTAAAAGCTTATTATTTTACATTGGCTTAATAGTTTACGGTTCTGGTTTTTTATTTATTTATTTATTTTTTTTTAAGAATTACACATCTCGAAAATTAAAAGAAATCATTGTAAGATGTAAAAAATATTCAAAACGTTTTAAAAATTAATTTTGTTAATAATGGAACTGTTAGAAATTCTCATTATTATGAAGTATCAGTTTTTACGTGGAACTATAGCATCGCAGAACGCTCGAAACATTAATAGTGTATTTGGCTCTAGTGTTGCCACGCAGCACTATCAAATTAGTTCGCCATATTTTGTACAGGTATCTTTGATTTCACAAATGAGCCACGCGGTCGCCTGGAATCTAACGTCAATAATGCCGGACTAAAGGTCACCTTGAGTCTAACCTATTTCAGAGTCCTATGAATTATCGTTGAAGTTCAGTGTTAGCAAACAAACAATAATCGTTCATTTAACTCAAAGGGTAAAGTGAAAAAAAGCTAGATAAGTGGATTCACATGAACTGAATTGGTCGTTGGAGTGTTTGACAAAGATGTATCATCAAAACATACTCCAAATCGTAATATGCATGAAAAGTAGCTGATGGTGAGTGTTTGCGTCTAGCATAGGTGTGATCCATTATGATTTTATGAAATCTGGATTAACAATCACAGCAGAAATATACTGCAACTGATTTGATAAAATGATGTAAAAACGTAAAGCAAAACAACCTAGATTGGTCAACTGATCGACTCCTATTTTATTTCATGATGAAGCTAGATCACACACTGCACAAATGACTGTAGCAAAATTACAGGAATTATAGTTTGCAACTTCTTCATCATCCTCCATACTTCCCAGATCTAGCCAACATGACTACCATTTCTTCCTCAAATTGGACAATTTTTAATTGGGAAGCAATTTATTTTCGACCATGCTATAAAATTGGCCTTCTAGAAATTCATTCACTCTCTTCATCTCTTTATACCATCGTTTGTCATTTTAGACCATCAGCCTGAACAGCCTGCCCCTTAAATGGTAAAAGTGTATAGACAATATGGGGGTATACTTTGATGAATAAAATACTTTCTTATGACTGTAAGTTATCAACCAGTTTTGCCTTTTTTCCTGCAAATTTTACCCTTGACGACCCGATATACTGTCTATGGGGCTCTCTTCAATAACATCTGCTCTATCCCAATGAATAAAAATTTTGAAATCTAGATTTTATTTTCTATACTATATTGAAACTCAACCTTGTCACTAGTAAAATGCCACCAATGGAAGACCCTGGATTGCATTTTATTGACTCGTATGATAAAAGTGAAATTAATTTTTTTGTAAAGATTTCATGACGTTTTTTGTATTATTTGTTTTGTTTACTAACTAAAATAAAAATTCATTTTTTTTTAATAAGGAAACATAGAACTCCGTATCATACCTTATAGTATATTATAAAACAAAAAATCATCATAATTCATCAATCTACTCAATTTTTCTTTTCCTGAATTCTATATTTATTTTCACTTGGTGTGTAATCAAAATTCAAATATCAAATTCTTTTTAAGTATATATAGATAACATAAAAACTAAATTTTACCCAAATTTTAATTTAAATTCATAATTTTAAAATCGCTTATATAAAAAATATATTTTTTTTCAGCAACATTTCCTTGATATATTTTGAAAATAATAATTCAAATGTTAGATTTTGTGTGACTATACTTTAAATGCATATTTTAGTTCAATTCAATTTTCATTTGAAATCTTCTTTATTTTTTTTTCTAGTGCGTAACGCAAATACGATGAATTAAATATTACAAATTGTAATTTTTTGTAATAGACTCTATGTTTTAATACAATAACAAAGTTTAAAAGAAAATTGAAAATAATATATAATACTGAGATTAAGATACTATAATTCATTGATTGTAATTGAGATATAAAATCGTGCTATTATAATGGGTAATAAAGCGTAAATTTTTCTCTTAAAATATTTATCAATGAAATTTCACTCTTATTGAAATTTGTTTCTAATAAAGTTAATCAAGTTAAGATGATCTGATGTGGTAAATTGAAATACCTTGTTACCCCCGCATACATTCTTCTTCAATGGCACAACAGCTCCATGGTGGGCCAAGTCAGTCTACCTATTAGCAGATTCCGAAACATAAGATGTTTTCACTTTGCGGGGTAGGGTTACTACGTCCAACGCTCTACAGTCATATTAGACCAACACCTACGGTTTAAAGTAGATTCTGAACCACTACAAGCATCCATGGGCCCGCCTGGACGCAAATACGAAACCTGTGGCACCTAGTACCAGAGTGCTAGACACATACTTTAGTTCAACGAAATCTGTTTCTAAACATGATTTTTGACAGTAGATAAATATAAATTCAATTTTAAAAACAATGTTTTTACATTATTTCTTATGTTACAATATTTTATTCTAAGTAAGAAACAAAAAGTTTCACTTTAAAAATATCATTAATAGTTAATAAAGAAATTACTTTTATTTTTTCATATAAATTTAATTTGTAGAATAATTTACTTAATATTTTCTAAGTTTTTATTCATAGCAAAAACATAATTTTGTATTTCAGAAATCCGATCACTAATTTATATTTAATTACATATGCAATATTCACTTTTCTTCCGCCTATAGCTGTGAATAATATTCTGAGCAATAATGCAGAAATTAAATTTATATAGTAAAATCATATATTATTATTATCATGAATTAATTAAACTTCTTTGAAAGCGGTATAATTAGGTTTCTTCTCACTAACAGCAAGATAACAGCAATGAAAAAGTCTTTTACACATTAAAAAAAAAATAACTAGAAAAAAAGGTACTAGAAAACTAATAAAAAATGTCAAGAGGGGTTCTGCAAATTTGAGAAATTTGCATGTGATTTAATCAGACGTTTATTTCTGCAGGTATATTGAGCAGAGAACGAAGAACTTTAATGTTTAGTTAATTAATGTAAAGTTAGTTAATTAAGTTTAGTTAATGTAAAGATACGTCAATTTTAATGAAAAAATAGGCTCCCAAAAGATATAATTTCAATAAAATCTTTGCATAAAAATTAATAAAGAATTTTAAATAATACATTAATTTTAAAATAGATATATTGAAGGATAGAAATTTTAGTCTCCACTAAATGAGTTGTGAAAAATAATATTTCTATGAATTTATATAAATATTTTTTGTAAGACTGATGAAAATTGCTATTTTATGCTAAAAATTAATTATAAATTGATACTATCTTTACGTCATTTTCAGTTAAATAGTTTCTCTTAGTAAAACTCAAAATTTATTTGTTTTGTAAATAAATATTCAGAATTACAATATTATTTATAATTTATAAAATAATAATAATAAGATTAAATAATAATTATTAATAAAGATTAATAAATATAATAAAGATTATATTATACTATTTCAAAACAAATGATCATGAAAAGCAGTAAAACATTTTTATCCATTTATACATATGCAGATTTTTCGGCAGGGAACCCATTGCCAAAATTGTAGATCATTTTGCCGACAAGGCTTTGCTCGAGGTGCACCAACGAGGAGGTAGATCTACGTTGGAAAGAAAACCTCTTGTTTAAACTTAATAATATGTGTATATCGGGTCCTTTGCTGAACTGGATTAAGAGTTTTTGAGTCAGCTCCTCTGCAGAGTCCGATACGGGGACGGTCTATCAAAATTTGGTCTTCTTCAGACAGGTCTCCCTGAGGGAGCGGTTCTGAGTTGCATTCTTTTCGATGCTTATATGAATGACCTTGTCCAGAGGTTAAATACAATTCATGGTATCAAATGCCTACTTTATGCCGACTATCTTCTCATTTGGACAGTGACACCCAAGAAGAAACTAGTTCCCTTGACAGAAAAATTGCTAAACCAAGCCCTCATCTCCCTAGGAAAAGTGGTGCGTAGTGAAAAGTTAACATCTCAAAAGCATATTATGAAAGCCCTTCGCCTGATCACCGGAGCTGTGAAAACTTCCCCCATAGACGCTATGCTTCTCTGTACTGGCATCTGCCATTAGAAAAATAATTGTGGAAAAGGCTTTGGTGCTTTGGGAAAAAACCCTGAGGACTCCTAGATATCACACCCTTTCAATTTGAAGAGCCCCAATCAGCACTGTCTAAAGACTCAAGCAGGCTTCCTGCAAGAAGTGTTGAAACTGAAGGACTCTTATTACCTTCATTCCGAGTTTGAAAATTTGTCAACCCCCTCAGGCCTTTAGACTGTCAAATTTTTAATGTGGTCACAGATCTTGTTCCCGCTGTCAGAAAATTAGATACTAGCTGTGATGTTCTTAGGAGTATTTCCTATGCAGCTATCAACGAGCTATACCCCGAATTGAAGGGATTGAGAATCTATACCGATGGCTCCCGGATCGAACAGCGAATAAACGCTGGGCCAGGAGTTTTCTGTGACCTATTTTCTGTCTATGCCCCTGTCGGCTGTTTTGCTTCTGCTTACGACGGTGAAGTCGAAGCTTTACCTATTGCCCTAACTCAATTACAGTGCCGAACAGAACAATTTACTAGAGCAGTCATCCTATCTGACTCTAAGGCAGCACTTTTGGCAATCAACTCCTCCCTATCTCCTCAGTCTACTTCCATAGAAAAGTGCATCTCTTGTCTTGAAGATCTGGACTCAAAAGGCAAGGATATCATTTTGCAGTGGATCCCAGGCCATTGTGGGATCTTGGGTAATGAGAAAGCGGATTCTCTTGCCAAAAAAGGAACAACCATCGCCCAAACCTTTTGTAAAGAATCTCTTTTCACTCGATGAAACTGATGATACGAGAAATTTTTTTCGGAACACTCTATCTGATAATCTACTTGAAGGCAACTCATCTAAAGCCTGATTTAACTTTATTTTAAACATCCCTGATCAGCCCAGGTTTAAAGCTGTTGCCCATTTCAGACTCCTGACGGGCCATGTTTGTATTGCCAATCATCTTTTCGAATGAAAATATTTGCAAGCCCAAAATGCATGCTCTGCAGTCTTGGAGAGGACATGGATTCATCTCACCTTCCTGTCTACCCTGCACTTGTTTCCTGTACTGTGTAGGGTCGTTACTGGGAGGCTAGGGCCCTTATGGGCTAAAAATATCACTATGTGATTTCCTTCGTTTCTCGTTGTTGTTTTCATGTTCCTTGTGTTCTTTTTCTTTTTTTTTTTATTACTTATTTTAGCCTGTCATTGGAAATAAAAAAAAAAAATATGCAGATTTATATTCAATACTGTTATTTGCGCAATTCTGAAAAATATGTTAACAAGATCAATTAATTAAATGATAATTTGGATACGCAACAACTACAAAGTAAACTTTAAAAATAAAATTTGAATTTCTTTTCAGTACGATGAGTAAATGTCACTAAATATTAAAATAACAAAAGAAAATAAATGTATGGGAAAAATAGCACAATATTCGTCTTCATTGGAGCAACAGCCCCTTGGTGGGTTAAGGCAGTTTGCCTATTAGGCAAATTTCGAAACAAGAGATGATTTTTTGTTTCTTTTTACGGGGAAGGGCTGCCAGTCATACACTCTACAATCATATTAGACCGGGATTTGGAGACCGAGAAAGGCATCCATGGCACCGCCGGGATTTGCACCCAAAACCTATGGCAAGGGCGCAAGGGCGCTAGTCACTCGGTCATAAGGGCCCGAGGTCTAATTAGAATAGTTATAATTATAAACGTTCGAATAGTCAAAATTATAAACACATGAATGTAAACGAATATTTTTTAGCAAATGCTTTTATATTTCTCCAATTAATTATTCATTATAAAAATTTTACATAACATTTAATTATAACCTTAAATAACTTTTTATCGTGATCTCGCAGCAATGGACACACGTAAAATCGTGGGTAGGCGCACTGATGCATAGGGTTGGGAATCCTTACCTTAGCATATTCAACGTTAAAAGCTGGTGTTAGTATTAGAGCCCGGGACTTGTGATACCCAGCAAAATGTTAACTTCTTTTAAAAATTTATTAACATATTTCACACAGAATAAAGAATATCTCCCGTAGACGGTAGTAAATCCTCCCTTTCCTCTGACATTAAATGCTCGTAATAATGATAATAACTCACTTTCATGCAGTGCTGGCAATTCTCATTTTCGTTTCATTGTTCTATCTTAACACTTTAAGCTATATTTTCGTAAAACTCCTGGGTATATGATGTGTATGTATGCTTACTTTACGAATGATTATTTTTTTCTATTTTGGTCATTATAACATTTATTTCCTGATCTATAGGGGAAAATTTGAATTAGCTCTCAAAAGTAAATTCATGTCATGCGATTAATTCCATTTTATCTGAGTTCTTTTTTATATACATGTTTGTTTCCTCACACTATTGTGCAGGTAATGGGAATTGCTATCCCTTGTACGCTAATAGTTTCTACAATAGATACTAAATTCAATGTCAACAGAATTTTTAAAAAGAATGTCAGTGAGAATCTACTGAAGTAGAATATGTTTCGATGCTCATTGAAATTAATTCAATCGAACAGAGAGTCGGTGGAAATTGTTGACACTATCTCCCATCATTAAAAAGTGAATGTTTTGTTTAAATATCTCACTTTTTGAAAAATTGTTCATTCCTAAAATAAAGAAAAGTTTGGAATAATTTAACACAGCTCACCATTTTTAAATACTAAATAAATAGATTTTACAGTAAATGGCTCAATAAATAGCGCTTAGAGTGAGATAGCAATAATTTCTCCTGTCTCGTAAATGAATCAATCAATTTGTTTTTGAGATAGGACCGAAGCTTTGTTTTCGGATTCATTTAAGCACAATGGAGTTTCTGAACGAGAAAATCTCTCCTTAAACAGAAAGTTTGTAGATGATGGACGCTATTATGTAGTAACACGTTTGATAGATTAATTCTTTTGCTAAATATAAAAGCAGAATATTGTTAAAACGCACCATTTCCAATTTTATACTTGACAGTAAGCTTGTTCCATGGATAGATGAAAGATTAATCTTTCTTGACATCTTTGTTTTTTCTTGGCTTAAACAGTCAACATATTTTTGTAATTTGCTCTTTGAAAATGGTTTTATTCACCTTCGAAAATATAATTAATCATTTTGTTCTGATTTATATGAATAATTACTCCTAATGTGACAATGATTTTTTATGTGATCTTCGAACTTAATCTTAGCATTGGAAGTAGTCTTATTTTATTACTGACTGTAGTTTGAACAAAACGTAAGCCGAATCACATGTCCATTACAATAGGCATACTACTGTGTTCAAAAATAAGGCCAATTTTCAATTTAAAGTTCCCGGGCCTATGGAATTTTAATTTCTTTTTATTTTTTAGGTTGCTGGTACTGTCCTTGACATCTGTGTGAAATTTGACGTCAAAATATACATTAGTGTTTGAGTTACGCTTGGCTTTCTGAGACGCTAAAACTGAGTCAGGCGATTTTTGAAATGTCTGAATTAATTGAGCAAAGAATTTGCATTAAATTTTGTTTGCAGAAATGTATAGAATGTTTCATAAGGTATTCAGTGAGTATTCCTATGTCGGAAAGAAATGTTTAGAAGTGGTATAAACAGTTCAAAGAAGACAGAGAATGCGTTAAAGACGAAGAGGCCTCTGGTCGACCATCAACCTCAATCGACGAAACTCACGTCCAAAATTCTCTGATTCTTCGCGACTCTTTCACCAAAAATGAAACCCATATCGTTCCACAATCACCGTACTTCACACCGTGCGATTTCTGGCTGTTCCCTAAACTCAAAAGGACACTCTGGGAACACCGTTTTGAGTCGATTTAAGAGATTCAATGTGAATCAGAATGCGCTTTGAAGGCCATCCGTGCCGATGACTTTTTGGCATGCATTGAGGATTGGAGAAAATGTTGGCATAAGTGCATTGTGTCCGGAAGGGATTATTTTGAAATAGTGAAGGAAATAAATTTGGTAGGAAATAAATTTGGAACAGGAAATAAATTTGGGAGACTAAATAAAGAGTTTTTAAAAAAAAAAATTTGGTCTTACTTTTTGAGCACAGTAGTAGTTTTATTTTATTACTGGTTGAAGTTTAGACAAAATGTGATCCGAATCACATGTCCATTACAATGGACATAAGGTCAGGTGATTGTGACTCTTTATATAGTTTATTTATAAATGAATTTATTTTAGGCATTTAAATTAATTTAAAATCAAAAACCAATTATAAGTAGGTTAAAATATTTATTTTTTATTTTAAGAAAATGCAATATGAAAATTTCTAAAAATTAAAAAAAGTTTTGGGTAACATTGTTAGTGATGAAGAATTAAATTCTGATAGTGATTGCTTCCTTGATAGTGATAAACAATCTGTTACAAAACATAAATTTTGTTAAAATTCTTAGAAATTCTTTCCAGTAATTAGTTGAAGCTTTATATTATGCAAAATTATTATTAGTGAAAGCTGGCTTACATGTAAATAAAAATTGATGTTTCATCTGAAAGTTCAGATTATGAAGTTTCTGATGAAAATTCTGATACGTCATTTCTTCTTACAACCAAGAAATATATTGACTTTAGAGAAAAGTCATATGAAGCAAAAAGAATTTGGACTTTTAATAATGAAGCAATAGAAGAAAATTCTATATGATCGAGATAGAAAAGATCTATTATATTAATATCTGTCTTCAGATATATGTACGATTAGTTTAGCAAAAAAATTAAAAAGGAGTGACGATTATTATCGCCTATTGTGCAAACTACTATTGTGCCCCAAAAGTCATTATTTTCTTTTTCAAAAACTCGTTATTTCTTCCTCCAAATTTATTTCATCGCCTTCAAAGTAATCCCCAACGGACACAATGCACTTATGCCAACTTTTTTTCCAATCCTCAATGCATGCTAAAAAGTCATCAGCTGGGATGGCCTTCAAAGCGCGTTGAATCTCTTCAATCGATTCAAATCGATGTCCCCGGAGTGGTCTTTTGGGTATAGGGAATATCCAGAATTCGCACGGTGTGAATACGTTGGTTTTGGAACGATATGGGTTTCATTTTTGACGAAAATATCACGAAGAATCAATGCAGTGTGAGCTGGCGCATTCAATGTTTTCGGTACCAATCAAGATTTCATGCGTTTGAAGTCCAAAACATCTTTTAAAATGGAATTTTGAAATTCCAACACCATCAGTAAAGTCTCTAATTGTAAATCGACGGTTTGCAAGCATGAAATCTTTAATTGTATGGACGTGAGCTTCGTCGGTTGAGGTTGATGGTTGACCAGAGGGCTCTTCGTCATCAGCGCGTTCTCTGCCTTTTTGAACTATTTATACAACTTCTAAACATTTCTTTCCGATATAGGAATGCTTCCCGAATGCTTTCTGCAAAATTCTTTATGTTTCATCAAACAAAATTTAATGCTAGTTCTTTGCTCAATTAATTCGGACATTTCAAAATCACCGGAATCAGTTTTAGCGTCTCACAAAGCCAAGCGTACCTCAACTACTAATGAGTATTTTGAAGTCAAATTTCACAGATGTCAAGCCAGCAACATAAAAAAAAAATTGAAATTAAATAAGCCCTGTTAATTTTAAATTGAAAATTGGTCTTGCAATTTGGACTACTTTTTTTTATTTCAACAGTAGTATGAATCGGTTATTTTTAAAGATAATTAGGAATTTTTTAAATAATTTATTTCATTCGCTGAGTTTTGATGAATAAGTTGCATTATTCCATTAGGAGACATGAATAAACGTAAAGGAACATATTATTGGAAAATAGGAATATTGAATTCCAGGTGGAAATGGACTGGAGAGACGGACTCATCAGGGTCACTAGAGGACCCTTATCCATCACCTATCTTTCCCCCTCCCCTACAGGGAATACATTAGGACAACCCAGCAACGCTGGGAATGGAAGTCATAAGCTGCAATACTCTCATCCCGAACAATACGGAAACGGGAAAGAAAGGGGTGGCTGTCCTCTTCCTTTCAATTAGTGCTTTGGTGGGGAGGGGGATAGGTTAACGGTACTACACAGGGTCTGTTAACTCATCGGAAAACGTGTGTATAAAATTTCATGCCTATAGCATTTTTTCGTTCTCCGGGAGATGAGGATCAAAAGTGATACTTGAAAGGGGGAAACCGTCTGTCACACATGCTGTTGTGCTGACGACCCTTCAAATGAAGGGAAGAGGGCTTGCAAAGGGACCTCCTTTACCTTTAGAGGGAAACACGTGTCAACGGTCTAAAGTGGATGCATCGATTACACACGTATTACCAGAGGGATGTACAACTGTCAGTTGGTGTGTGAATCAATAGGTTCCCTCTTATATACGAGAACATTGAAAGGGCCGTTTTGGATGTATTTGATGCCTTGTTACGACTACACAGAAACTGCTGACAACTGCTGACTGGTCTTAACACAAAAATTGCGGCCTAGTCATGGGCCAAATAGAAAACATTTGGTTTATGATAGAATCACAAGAAAAGAAAGTTGTTCTTCATATTTTATGTGTGAAATTAATTATCCATAAACTGTCATCGTGAAACCATTCCTAAAATTCCCTTCGAAAAGAGTGAATGTTTCCCTTTTGTAAAACCGTTAATGTATATAAAAGTCACGAAAAATAGTTGTGATGAATTTTAAGATTTTCTGATAGAAAATTGTTATAACTAGTTATTTCCAACAATTTTTAATTCAAAATCAAAAAAATAATTAATTCAAATGTTTTACAAAAATTTATATTTATAAAATATAATAATATATGATTATAATTTATATTCTAAAATACACTTCAATTCATACAACTTCTATATACGCAAATATATGTTTAAAATTAATGTTAACTATCAATGCAAACGTGACAAATAAAATAAAATCTTTAACATTAAGTGACGGTTTTGTAAATGTGTTATGAAATTATGATTATCATGGACAAAGTGTATTTATATTTAAGTAAATAAAGTTTACATACTATAAATGCTAGAATTTGGGATGCTTACTCTTTATAAAATGTTACGATGTTAAAAGTGGATTAATATTGTCAGTTTCTACATAAAACCTTTTTGTAATATCAAGCAATCTTTAACGTCTCGGCCTTTAATAGACCTATAACGGCTTCAAGAAGAGGTCCATTTTCAGTTTCATGGGAAACATTTAATTTTATCTACACGCATTATTTCTATATAACGAACTCTATTTACGATGAAATGGAAATTAATTAGATACAAAATGCAGTTCACTCCAAGGACGGATATTTTCAGAGTTCTCTAGTCTACGAAGAATCTAATCCAACTGGTCTGCGGCAGACCTTAATGATCACACGGTGTGATACGCGAAACCTCACTTTGTAATCAGGCTGAAACTCTGGCGTATTCAATCGCTTCAGAGAAAAAAAGAGAAAAACAACACTTTCTCTCGACTCGTCACAGAACTCTCCTTTTTCTTCTCCAAAATCTCCCTTTAAAAAGTACGTCAAGAGGGGGTGTCAGCTTTCCTCACTTCTCATTGAGTATACACTTTCTCAGTTCATGGTCTGTCACCAATCACAATGTAACAACTCATGGTATTGTCCATATTCAATCTGTAGTTGCTTTGGCCTGTGAATGTCGCGCAGACAATCGCTAATCTCATTATACTTGACACTGAATATCTGCTATCAGATTTGAGTGATAAGTTGTTCGCATTGGGGCAAAACACTAATTCCTTCTAATATATATCTGTCCCCAACACTGCTTGTCTGCTGTCAAATTTGAGTGATAAGTTGTTATTATGTGTTAAAGAATATACCTTTCTCTCTCGGATTGTTATAACTCTTCTCATGGCTAAAATGCTACAAATCTTTCAAGAAAACTCCCTTCTAAGCAATCATACATATTCTAATTAGAATTTACTGGAAAAGGATACCTTAAATGATTCTTAGAAAATTAACAATTATAAAACAAATTAACTAATTTTCATGGTTATCTTTGAAAACTCTTGTCTTGCTTTAACTGTAGACTTGCACACAGAAGAAATTGTTGATATAAAAGCATTGTACCCATATAAGTTGGTGGTATATATCATGGCGGATTTTAAAGAGCAGTTAATTGTAGATTTCATCGAAATCTTTCAATAAGGAACCTTTTCTAGTAGAAAATACGCCGAGTAATTAAAATAAATTGAGCATCGAAGAGTAATTGAGAAAATAGAGAATAATGGAGAAAATAATTGAGGTAGATAAAATCCGTGTGTTATGTGGCTGATTAATGCACGCAATCAACAACTACCTTAATTGGAGCTACCATGTATTGTAAAGCAATGAAAAGAAAATAATTGTAAAATTTTCTAAGAAAATAATTAAAATAACAAATTTTTTAATTAATGTAAGAAGAACTGATTACATTTATGACATTAGAAAGACTCTCTATAATCGTTACCAGCAAAATAATTCTGTTTGTACAGTTGAACGATATTTAATTATCACAAATGATTGGTTTTTAAATATCTCAAATTAGACAATAGAAAAAAAGAGTGAAAACCAAAATATTTCCCTCTATTACAAATTGAAAAAGCTCTTTTTACATTTAAAAGTTATTGCAACATTTTACATTAAATGTCACTGCATTTAAGTAAAAAAAATTATAAAATCTTTCCATTTTAAAAATACAATGTGTTAATAACAGTAATTCGAATCAATTAAATTTCCATAATATTTTATAAGTAAAATTTCCATTTTTTTCATGTGATTTTTTAAATATCATTCTTAAAAAATGAACTTATTATTTAAAAATTTTAACTTATTAATAATAATTATTATAATTAACTTATTATTTATGATTAGTTTATTTCTTCTAATAACGTTTGGATAATGATATCTACAAATAATAAGATAGTCAAATTCAGTATTTTTCACTCTTACTTTCATTTGCTTATTTACTTCTTCTTTATTAAAATTATTTAAAAAATAATTTTAATCGTCAACTAATTTTTATATTAAATATATCTAATATATTAGAATATATTAAGATATAGAATATATTGATGATATAGAAGATAGAATATATTAAATTATAAAATATTTGATTTCAAAAAAATTTTTAAAAATTTGAGAATATTATTAAAAAGTAGTGTCACATTTTATACTTTTCTAATTATGTAAGTTAAATTCCAATAATAATTTATTGTTTATTTTAATACAGGGATCTTAAAAAAAGCAGAAATATTAGTAAACATTTTAGTATGGACAAAACAATATTTACAATTTCTATTCTGAAATACCTCAACAAGAAGTAATTTCTAAAAGTGTAATATACACTTTGCAATTAAAAGTTAAGCCATTTTTAAAGAAAAGGACAAAATATTAAAAATACTGCATATTTAACTAGAATTTTTTAATAAACATCATTTTTTTGGAAAGTAATGGCATTTTAACCTCCAATCTTTTTTCTCATAATTCTTGGTTTTATTTCTGAAACTAATTAATATAATGTTGATGCATATATTTATTTTTGTAGAATTAAATAAGTAAGAATGCAAAATTAAAAAAGAAATAAAAATATGTTAAATTAATGAATTTGATTAAAAGAGTCATGTTACATAGGATTCGGTCGTATTAAGATGAAAAATTCAAAGCAACTTTTAATTTAATGTTTATGGAAAAGATGGCAACAATAAAGTTTTACAAAAAAAGTAATAATAATAATTGAAAACTAAGATAGTATGAGTGTTTTTCTCATGTTAATTTTTCAGTAGAAAAACTGTGCTAACGAATTGTTCGGCATCGTAAAAAGCTAAAAAGAAGATCTACAAAGTAAAAACGAATTCTGAATTGTAATATGATACAGATTAACTTTCTTTTTTCCTTCCTTATTCATCGTTTTAATGCATGTAAAATGATATTTAAAGATGCTATTTTTAATATTTCCCAAGATTCCCTAATATTACAATTTTTAGATGGTTTTTTTTATATGTTTTATAAAATGTGGGGTTGTTCTTGGGATTTTTCGCATCTATAATTAATATAGAAGCTCAAGCAAATCATGCCAGGAAAGAAATTTAATATAAATATTTAATCACCCAGACAAATTTTTTAAATGTCTGCAATAATACAATATCTTGGATAATTTAGAATTTTTATTAAGAAATTTATAAAATGATTCCAATAAAGTTTTTACTAATTTTCTATTTTATTACAACTTAGGAAAAAATCTCATTTTTATTTTAGTAAGTTTAAAAATTTTACTCCTATGAAATTTAATTATGTTATTTTCATAGTTAATTTTAAAAAATGATATATCTATCTTGATCATAGCTTCTGAAAATTATTTGTTCCAATATTTTTTATAATTTAATAGATACAAACGAAATTTTTATACATTTTTATTATTGGAGAATTTAAACAATTATTTTTGAATTAAAAAATGCATACTGTTATATTAATGCAAAAAATAAATATTGTGAATTAATTTAAAAAAATAAATACACATTGCTATTTTTCATTATTATTTTAATGATTTTCGGATATATATATTTCAATAAAATCTATAATAATTATAAAATTCTATATAATAATTTCTGTTAATTTCTTAAATTTTTAATAAATTTCTATTATTGGAGAAATTAAAACATTGTTTTCAAATTAAAAACACATCATATTGTTATATTAATACAAAAATAAATGTGTATAAATTAAAAAAAAATAAACACACATTGTAAGTTCTTATTATTATTTCAATGATTTTCGGATGTATATATTTCAATAAAACCTATAATAATTATAAATTTCTATAAAATAATTTCTATCAATTTTCTAAATTTTTAAGAATTTCTATTATTGAAGAAATTAAACTATTATTCTTCAAATTAGAAAAAATATCATATTGCTATATTAAAGCAACAATAAATATTGTGAATGCATTTAAGAAAATAAATACATTTTGTTAGTTCCCATTATTATTTTAATGATTTTCGCATACATATATTTTAATAAAACCTATAATAATTATAAATTTCTATAAAATAATGTCTATTAATTTCCTAAATTTTTATAAATTTCTATAAAAAAAATTCTGTTAATTTCCTACATTTGTATAAATTTCTATAAAATAATTTCTATTAATTTCCTAAATTTCTATAAAATAATTTCTGTTAATTTCCTAAATTTTTGTAAATTTCAATTATTGAAGAAATTAAACTATTATTTTTCAAATTAGAAATAATATCAGCTATATTAATGCAAAAATATGTTAATAAATACACATTGCTAGTTCCCATTATTATTTTAACAATTTTCGGATACATATATTTCAATAAAGCCTGTAATAATTAAAAATTTGTATAAATAATTTCTATTCATTTCCTAAATTTTTATAAATTTCTCTAAAATAATTTCTATTATTTTACTACGTTTTTATTAAATTCTCTAAAATAATTTCTGTTAATTTCCTAAATTTTTATAAATTTCTATTATTGAAGAAATTAAACTATTATTTTTCAAATTAGAAATAATATCAGCTATATTAATGCAAAAAATATGTTAATAAATTGGAAAAATAAATACACATTGCTAGTTCAAATTATTATTTTAACAATTTTCGGATACATATACTTCAATAAAGCCTGTAATAATTATAAATTTGTATAAAATAATTTCTATTAATTTCCTAAATTTTTATAAATTTCTCTAAAATAATTTCTATTATTTTTCTACATTTTTATTAAATTCTCTAAAATAATTTATATTAATTTCCTAAATTTTTATAAATTTCTATAAAATATTTTCTATTAATTTCCTAAATTTTTATAACTTTCTATTATTGAAGAAATTAAACTATTATTCAAATCATAAAAAATATCACATTGTTATATTAATGCAAAAACAAACGTGAATAAATTTAAAAAAAAATAAATACACATTGCTAGTTTCCATTTTTATGTTAGTGATTTTCGGATATAGTATATCACATAAAAACCTATAAATTGCATTAAATGAGACCTGCAACTGTTCTTATGTATTGAATTGAAATGACATACTCTTATTCTGAGAATATATGCATTAGCAAAATAGTTGGAGGCATCTGTTCTTCTATGATATTAGAATCATTTTATTGAATATTGAATAATTCAATGAGGATAAAATGTGCTTATACTTCCATTTGCATTGCAAAAAAATCTTATTATACTTCCATTTGAAATGCAATTTTTCTCTATCATGGATACGCCCATAGTGCTCTTTCTTACAGCAGAGCTATATACCGTTCCTACTTCTAAATGCATGTCGATGTAATGAATAATGCATTTAAAGTAGTGCCACTGCTTGGGGCTTGAGAGGAGGATACAGATTCACCATTTTCTTACAGAAATAGTGTTAAGGTGACATTTGCTATTTTAACAGATCTTTATCTCTAGAAGTTCGTAATTTAATTGTATTCACTTTGTGGCCTAAGGAAATGTGCTCGCATAGATAAATTTTGTCTTAAAAGCTCGCTTATAAATGTATCATATTATTGCACAATATTGGTATGACAATTTCTCTTTCTAGCCATGACTCGCTAAGGATAATCTGCATTTTTTTGCCATTTAAAGAGGAGTGAAATTGAAAATATGTGAATTTTTAAAACAATACTTATTTTCAAAGTATTGTTTTAAAATTCAGAAAGGATTTAAATAAGAAAGGATTATAATGTTATAAAGCTATTCATGAGGCACTGAGATGCGTGGGTCAGGTTATGTATAAAATGCTGGGTTTATTTAGGTTTTAAAATATCACATAATGGAAATACAACTTGCATATTAAAATAGATCAAAATAAAATTTTTTTTTTTGCAAGTGAAGATTGAAATTAAAGAAAACCAAATTATTATTTTCAAGAATGACTTTAAACTAATTATACCAATTGTTATATATGTTCATAAAATGTCTATAATTTTATATATACTACTGCGCCAAAAAGTAAGACAGAATTATTTCTTTTTCAAAAACTCTTTTTTTATACTTCCAAATTTATTTCATCGCCTTCAAAGTAATGACCAGTGGATACAATGCACTTATGCTAACTTTTTCTTCCAATCCTCAATGCATGCTAAAAAGTCATCGCCAGGTACGGCCTTCACAGTTCACGTTGAATCTCTTTAATCGACCCAAAACGGTGTCCCCGGTGTGGTCTTTTGAGTTTAGGGAATAGTCAGAAGTCGGGCGGTGTGAATACGGGGGTTGTGGGACGATATGGGTTTCATTTTTGGAGAGAAAGTCATGAAGGATCAATGCAGTGTGAGCCGGTGCATTCAGTGTTTTCTGTACCAATCGAGATTGGACGCGTTTGAGGGCAAAATGGAATTGACCGATCCTTTTGAAATTCCAACATCAACAGCTAGGTCTCTAATTGTAAATCGACGGTTTGCAAGCACCAAATCTTGAATTTTTGGCGTGAGCTTCGTCGGTTGAGATGGATGGTCGACCAGAGGGCTCCTCGTCTTCAACGCGTTCTCTGCTTCCTTTGAACTGTGTATACACTTCTAGACATTTCTTTTCGATATAGGAATGCTCACCGAATGCCTTCTGCAACATTCTATACATTTCCGCAAACAAAATTTAATGCAAGTTCTTCTTTGCTCAATTCATTCAAACATTTCAAATATCGGAGGAATCAGTTTTAGTGTCTCACAAAGCCCAGCGTAACTCAAACACTAATGAATATTTTGACGTCGAATTTCACACAGATATCAAGGACAGTGCCAGCAATCGAAAAAAGAAAACAAAATTGTAATTCCATATGCCCCGGGAATCTTAAATTGAAAATTGGTCTTACTTTTTTTGGACATAATAGTATATGTCGATATGGTAAAATATGGTAGATTTGAGAGGATAAAATCATGTAATCTATATATATCATCATTTTTTAAGTGCATGATAATTGATTAAAGGTCAGTTTGAAGTAAAATGTTATTCGCTTATTTTCTACTGGTTTCCAGATTGTCTCACCCAATTGCTCCAGACTTCGAGATGTAATTGATATTTGCCATAAAATATTTCTTATCTTTTGCATTATATTATTAAAGATTAAAATGCAATTGAGTATCTTTTATGCTTAAGGAAAGCATGTTACGGTATTTTTTTTACTCAGCATTCCAAAATACATATAGTATTTTATGAATTTAAAATCTGCAATTCAGTCAGCGTTTGGTTATAATTTATAGCATGCTCCCTTGATTAATTGTTTTAAATTTTTCTGATTTGCTTTATTAACATATTTTAAATAATTCTGCTCTAACTGGATACATGATCTCCAATTAATTTTTTTGTCTGTTTTTGAGCAACTAAATTTAAATTACTTTTTGTTATTTATTAATAATAATTAAATATTTTCATACTTATCTTAAAACAAAGCATTGTTTTTTTTTTATATTTTTTTTTTAGATTTTTGACCTATAAGTCATGCAAAGATATTAAGTACTAATACTAAGATTGAATTAAAGCATATGATAATCTTGGATGAGACTTCCGACATAATTAATATTTTGATTTTTGTAATGGCATTAATAAATACGAAAAACAAAATATGTATTGCTTACCTTGAGGCTTATGGTGATGCTTTTGATACAGGTAAACAGATGTATAACTAGAATTAAATGCATAATGTCTATTATTACTGTATTCTTCTGAAGCAAAAAAACTGTCTTCTTAAAATCCCTTTTCCCTGTAGCATAGAATCGAGCTCTCCCTTCTGTAGCACCAAGAAGAAGCTTCTAGACATATATAAGTGTATATTACAAGAAAACTAGGTTAATGCTCAGGCCTGCCGCATTATCAAATAGTCATTGCGCCATCTACTGAGAAATCATGATATTTTATAGCATACAACGTGTGTTGTTAATATGAAACTCTCGTAGTTTTAATGAAATGTTTCAGTTTGGAATTTCTAATAGAATTGACAAATGTTAAATTGTAAATGCAAAAAAAAAAAAAAAAAAAAAAGCATTTCGAAGATATAAGTACTTAATTATACACTTTTCGTGTTTTAGTATACATTTTTTATATACATTCGCTTAGTGGTTTGCTATTGATCTCTTGATGATTGATTATGCTTACTGTCCTGATTTTCTTTGGTGGTTGCATGGATGGTTGTTAGTGGTTCGGAATCCACTTTAAACTGTAGGTCCCGGTCTGTCTAGCCCTCGTGTGCCCATGATGACCGTAGAGCGACACACCAAACCAAACTCTTGTTTTTCTTGGATCACATATGAAAGATATAATTATCTGTGAGTATATATAAAATATACTTTTATATCAATAGTTTTTGAAGAGAAATTAGTAAATAAGGTGCACTGAATGATATAAAACTGTAACAAACAAGCAAAAATATCAGAACACAGTCTTCTTTAACTACTTTTTATTCGATAGTTTTTAAACATTGATAAATCTAAAAGGTTTTAATTAATGATGACTGAAAATATTTGAGTAAAAGGAAATATAAATATATACTCCAATAACAAACTTAATTACGTATATAATTATTTAACTTTTATTTTTATTAGGATTTCTTACAAATAGGAAGCATTTATTTTCTTTACGATTAATAATTAAGTAACAAAAAAAGATTACAATTGTAATATTCATAATAATCAACTTCAAGATGCATGAATGTAATAATCGACTGCAAGTTTGTATAAATGTAATAATCGTCTGCAAGCATGTATAAATGTAATAATTAACTGCAAGCATATATAAATGTAATAATCAACTGCAAGTATGTAATTATGAAGTAAACAAAAAGATAACAGTTGCAATTTCCATAATAATCAACTGCAAGCATATATGAAGAATAACGAGGTTAATTCGCTCATTTTGTACCAAAGGAAAATGATGATGTAATTAAATCAGTTTTAATGTAATTAAATTTAAAATCCAATAAAAGAGGAATTTGTGTTTTTCTATTACTCTTTTAAGTGTTTTCTAATTGCTTCCAGTAAACAATTACTTTTGAGTAATTGCAAAGGCACTCTAATTTAAAATATTAAAAATACACGAAAAAAACATTCTGTGAAATTTATGATTTTACATTGAGGTGCATTAACAACAGAGTTAGACGGCATAATGGACGCCTTCATGTAGTATTTACCAAGGTATAATTTAATGTATTGATTCAATAGAAACTTGTTCTTCTTCTCTAAAATATGGACTAAGGTCCTTACTTGAATGATCTACTCTTATTGTTATTCTCTCTACAGGCAAAAGGGACAATATGTGGGAACTTTTTTTTTTTATTGTCAGACGTCCTGAAGTCACACACGGTACATATGGCAGATACAGTGCTCATCGAAGGTAACCCGGCGATGTCTAATATATCAATCCATTAGAGGGAAAGGGGGAATAATTCCTTTCAAAGCCAATGAGGAACTAAACTAAAAGGGTTGCTGCCCCATAGTGCTTGTCACCAGCATACCCCAATAATTCGATGTATCTTTTATGACCCTTTAAAAATCATATTTCATAGTTTGTCAGTCGTCAACCTACTACGAAAATGAACAGGTTTTTTACCACTAATCCACCGCTGAAAATGAGGCAAGCATGAGCAGATGGAATCATCAATGGGAAGGCTGGCAGATATTTCACCCCTCTAAGTAGGGATAATCTTGTGAGAAAGTGCTCAAATCAAATGAAACACAGTAACAATTTTTTATGGGGTTTTGATTAGTGTTCATGTTTCTAGGGGCATGTAGTGTATCCATACTAATATATGGTAATTTATAAGCAACAAAAGATTTTCAATTAATTTATCTGAATTTAATATAATAATTATAGTTGAAATCTAAGAAAATAAGGCATAGCTATATAAGATATAAGTTTTTTTATATAGCATGATATAAAAATGACTACGTTGCAAAACAAACAAAAAAAAAAAATCGAATGAGAACGCAAAAAAAATTGCCCAAATGTTTTAAACAATCTGCTAATAATTTAAATTTTAACTCATAAAAGTTACATTTTAATCAATTTTTGAAATTTTTTATAAAATCCTCAAATATTAATATAAACGGTAATTTTATTAGTTCTTATTATGTTATCTACCATATTAATAATACTGTGTCCAAAAAATAAGCCCAATTTTCAATTTAAAATTCTTGGGTCTTATGGAATTTCAATTTTTTTTTTTTTTTTTAGGTTGCTGGCACTGTCCTTGATATCTGTGGGAAATTTTACGTCAAAATATTAATTAGTGATTGAGTTCGTTTTGTGAGACGCTAAAACGGATTCCAGCGATTTTTGAAAGGTCTGAATTAATTAAGCAAAGAACTTGCACTAAAGAAGGCAGCAGAAGGCATTCGGTAAGCATTCCTATATCGAAAGAAATGTTTACTAGTGGTATAAACAGTTCAAAAGAAGGCAGAGAACGCCTTGAAGACGAAGAGCCCCCTCTGGTCGACCATCAACATCAACATATGAAGCTCTCGTCCAAAAATTCAAGATTTGGTGCTTGCAAACCGTCGATTTTCAATTAGAGACCTTGCTGCTGATGTTGGAATTTCAAAAGGATGTCAATTCCATTTTGGGCCTCAAACGCGTCAAATGACGATTGTTACCAAAAAACACTGAATGCGCCAAGTAAAACTGCATTGATTCTTCATGACTTTTCCCCAAAAATTAAACCCATATCATTCCACAACCACTGTATTCACACCCGTGCGACTTCTGGCTAGTCCCTAAACTGAAAAGACCACAACAGGGAACACCATTTTGAGTACACTGAAGAGAATCGCCGCGCTTTGAAGGCCATCCCTGCCGATGACTTTTAGCATGCATTGAGGATTGGAAAAAGTTGGCATAAGTGCATTGTGTCCGGGGGATTTTTTTGAAGGCGCTGAAATAAATTTGGAAGAATAAATAAATAGGTTTTGAAAAAAAAAAAAAAATTGGTCTTACTTTTTGTTCACAGTAATACATTTGAATGTGACTTTTCGTTACTAATTTAATTTATTACATTATAAAATAAAAAATTGTTGAATAAAATGTAGCTTATTAATTTGTATTCTTTTGAAAATATAAATTAATATTATTAATTAATAGAAATTATTGTTTTTTTTTTCTGTCCGCATCCATGTAAGATTTTTTAATTTAGATTTAATTTGAATACAATACATGAATTTCGTTTAAATGTACTTGTATTTTAATTAATTAGTTCGATAATTTTTATGCAACTGCAAAAGAAATAGCTAAATTAATTAACAAAGTTTAGAAAAAATTATTATATTTATCTATCTTGTTTCCAGATCTCCTTTTGTTTTGTTGTCCTCCCACTGAAAGTTTTTTGAAGTGATATTTTAAAATTTACAAAATGTTGAAAGGGAAATATATGTGTTTGTTAATATTGTTAGCATAGTGTATTGTTGTTAATGTATTGTTAGTTAGTTTTATGTAATTTGCTATATTGTTAATATATGTGTTTTCTTTCTTATAATATTAAATAATGACAAAATACTTGAAGAAATTCAGTATTTTAAAGTTATACATTCAAAATTTTATCACTGTTTTATGTTGAATGTTAACATTTAACTATGCTTGGAATATTCAACTAGATAATATGATTCTCACATTAAACATCTAATCGATTAAAATTGTTTCTTTTTATTGCAACGGTTAAATGTAAGTATTCACAAAAATCTTAATAAGTTAAGATCTGCATGTGTCGATGAAGATAAGCTTCTCTCTTGTAACATCATATTTCTCCAAAACATCTTGATTTAATAATTGTCAATCAACGTAAAATCAACATAATAACACAAAAATTTCAACTCACCATAAATACGTTTTTGGCATGACTTAATTAGGAAAAATTGTTATTGTTATTCATAAACATTTAATATTTCTATCTACGAAATGTACAGTAAATTAATTATTTAATACAAAATTTTTTGTATTTGAACAGTTTTATATAAAAAAATTGGTAATTATTGATTAAACAAAATATTTTAAGGAATATATATAAAAATTACTCTAAAGGTAAAAAAATCTTTCTTTAAAATGGATAAACTATTAACTGCATAATGCTAAATTTAATCTTTTTTAAAGTGCGTTTCTTGACAGGCCCAAATTAGGTGAGCTTATGCAAGCAATACTAAAGAGAATGAATAGCAAGATGAAACAACAAGTAATCATCCCAAGACGATTCTTCTGAAAACTTCATTATTCTGAAAACTTCATTATTATATTTTGAATATTTAGTAATCTCCAACAATAATTTTTAGCATTATATTACATATACATTTTGTATGTTTTCCAGTAAAAGATTTTTAAATATTATATCCTAGAAAATAGCACAATTACAAACAATCGAAGCTAACAAACTGAATGTCCTCTGCTGACATGGAAGTCAATAAATTCTCATTTAGTGAGGAATTTACTGTTAATTAGAGATACTCTTTGAGAAAACGTGACCTTTGGAAGTAGGTGTGGTAGTTGAGGGAAGTACAACAAGTAGATGTGACCTTAACAACCGTTGGGGAGATTTTAATCAATATGAAATCGCGTTTGCGCCTCAAGGAATGAGAATGTAGTTATTGAACAAATGCTTTAAAGGTGGGACCAAAAATAATATGCAGAGAAACCTTTCTGAATGTTTCAAAACGAAATCATACGACCACCTTTTGGTCAAATTCCAGTCATTCATAGAGAGAACTTTAGAGTAGAATTATCTTATTAGAAACTCTGCAGCAGTTTCATTTTAAGTGATTACATGAGTTACAGTTTTGTAATTACCTGGATTTCCTGCCATTCTTAGTTCCCTCGATGTAGTGATTAAAAATGAATATTCCATAAACTACCTTGGAATGTTTAGTGCTTTGCAGATTAAACAAATTTGGTAACTATTTCCCGTTTCTGAGTATCTCTCGAAAATTTGTCGATATGTCTATAAAAAAGTTATGCAATTTGTTATATGTGATAATAAATTATAAATTACATGATATAAAATTGCATCAATCAATAAAATGTATCAAATAAGTGTAATATTTCACTACGATTTTATAATGTGAAAATTTTAGAAAAATGGAAACTAATTTTAAAAAAAATTTAATATATTTTGAAATAATAAGAAGTAAATGGGCAATTAAGTAAATTGTTTTCTTAAATTCAATGAAAACTTTTGGAAAATATGCAACGTAGAGTGCAAAATTTGTTACAATTATTGCGTAAATTATTAGCTACTACTTGAGTACGAAACATAATAAGTACAGTAAGTTACTAGCATATTAAGGAAAGATTGCATAAACTAAATAAAAATATGTGAATATAGGCTAAGTGTATTACTTATTCCTAATGATGTACAATAAGTCACAAAATTATATAATTCTCTACTCAAGTGATATTTACATGATATTAAAGGTATTAAATAAAAGACAAAAATTTTTAATTAAAAATTATATTTTATTATATTCTATTATATATTACATGATTGTCTATTATATATTTATGTTCTAAAATTATATTCTATTCCCATCTCGAAAGTAAAAAATTAAAATTCAGTATGCAAGTTAAAAGCAACAGAATATCTATTTGACCGTTTTTTTGCTTGCACATATTAATTGAAGATTCAGAGTTATAACAGTAACTATTTAGCATTTCGGTCCTATCTTATTATATAATTTTGTCACTAATTTTGAAGATTAAATTTCAGTTAGGTTGTATTTATTCCAAAATTTCTTAAACTCATATTGAAAATTATTTTTATTATTACTGACAAACACATTACAATTTATAATGTGTTAATTTGAATAATCAATTGACTTTTCAAAACAGCCGCTATAATTAGAACTTTCACTCATTAAATAAGATTAAAAGTAATATTAAAACCCATATATTATAGAATATATGTAATAAATTAAACCCATATAATTAATATATTACTCATTAAATAAGATTGGAAATTTTACATGAAAACTTTATTATTGATATGTTCATTCCCATTGTCATATCTAATAAAGCAACTGCAAAAATATTCGGCAGATCTCACAGATTTATTTTGCTAGATAAATTATATTTCTTATTTAATTTATTGTATAATGCCTTTCTTACTATCGTTAGTTAAGCTCGAGTTTCAATAAAAATTGATTTTGAGTTATTTTAACAATAACAGTATTAGCAAAGGAAATTTTATATTTATTAATAGAGACTAGCTTAGTGTTATAGCAAAATGATTTCATTACACGAATCATGCAAAGAAATGTTTTAAAAAAAATCGAATTTTTAAGATATTTCGAAGACATTTCATTCAAATTGACATTAATTCTAGTGTTTTTATATTTATTATATGCTAACAAATTTGATTGAATGTTGATGAAGCACAATGACCATGATGATACATAGTTTGGGATGCTTACAAAAAAAATACTTATCATATTTTAAGAAGCACATGAAAAAGTATGCATAAATGGTTTTGAAATTTTTTTTACAGAGAAATTGCTGGAAATGAAATTTGTTTCCTCTACTGTATTCTAAAGAAACAATTAGTAAATAATAAGTGGCAATTCATGACTCTTTAAGTAAACATTCAAATAACTCGTGGAAAAATCTACTTCGAAAGGAAGAAACATTGCAAAGAGTGATGGATGATAATCTTTCAAACATATTTTTTTGCTATAAGGAACTATCTTCTTATGATTTCGAAATGAAAACCAGAAAATCATTGTCTTTATCCCATGAAGAATTAAATTGTGGGAAAGCAAATAACTAGTCTGGACAGAAGAGTATATAAAAAAAAAAAAGATCTAGACAGATGAGAATGAAGAAAAAACCCATCTAGACAGAATAAATATAAAAAAGACTAGACGAAGTAAAAAAAATACTCAACCCTCCTACGGCGAGAGGAGTTATTCAATTTAAAAAAAAGAATATATTTGACGGTATGATTTGGGACGATACACTTGCAAATGAAGACAAGCAGTAGAAAATTTTTGTTAGAAGAAAAAGAAGGGGAAAAAAAGGAAAAAAAAAATAAAAATTATAACAAAAAAAAAAGGTTCGCTATATTGCTGTGCACAAAAAAATACTTTGAAAATAATTATTCTGAATATAATTGAAGATAAGTATTTGACACCAAATATGTGTCAAATACATTCGTTACTGTTTGACGGTAATGGATATTTATAATGAATCATGATCTTGTCTTTCCTGCTTTTATCAAACACCTTAAATTTGCTTTGGTATTTTCAATAAGAAAAATTGCAATTTAAATGAAAAATCCTAAATAATAATTTAAATAAAATTTCCTGAAAAATATCTTTTCATATTAACATCATATTTAAAGTCGAGTCAAAAATATAAAAAATATTGAGTTGGCAAGTGCATTATTATTTACATCATTTTAGATGCTATTTATACATCATTTACTATCATCATTGGCTGCATCATTTATTTATGATACACTTTTTTTTTTATCATAGACTTACTATCATCTCATATGATTAAATTTTGAATTTCTTATAATTATGATAAGTATATTTCCTTGAACAATTTTTTTCGCCTTTCGCTGATATTTTCATATTTAAAAAATGAAAACTATAACATTCTACTACACTGAAGTGACAAAAGTCATGGGATAGCAATATGCAAATTTTCAGATGGCAGTAGCATCGCGTAGAACAGGTATAAATGCGCAGTGCTTTCGCAGTGCTTTCATTTCTGTTCAAGTTATTCATGTGAAGAGGTTTTGACGTGATGATGACCGCACGACGGGAATTAACAAACTTTGAACGCGGAATGTTAGTTGGAGCTAGACGCATGGGTCATGCCATTTCGAAATCGTTAGGGAATTAAACATTCCCAGATCCACTGTGTCAAGAGTGTGTGCCGAGAGTATGAAATTTCAGGCATAACATCCCACCATGGACAGCGCAGTGGTCGACCGCCTGAACTTAACGACCGAGACCGGCGACGTCTGCAAAGAGTCGTAAATTCTAACAGACAAGCAACACTGCGTCAAATAACCGTAGAAATCAATGTGGGACGTACAAGGGACTTGTCTGTTAGAACTGTGCGGAGAAATTTGGCTTTCTTCGGCTATTCCAGCAGAAGACCGACTCGAGTGCCTTTACTGACAGAACGACATCGCTTGCAGCGACTCTCGTGGGCACGTGAGCATATCGGTTGGTCCCTAGATGAATGGAAAACCGTGGCCTGGTCCGATGAGTCACGATTTCAGTTGGTAAGAGCTGATGGTAGGGTTCGAGTGTGGCGCAGACCCCACGAAGCCATGGACCCAAACTGTCAGCAAGGCACTGTTCAAGCTGGTGGTGGCTCCGTAATGGTGTGGGCTGTTTTTTCATGGCATGGACTTGGTCCTCTGGTGCGACTGGACCGAACATTGACTGGAAATGCTTATGTTCAGCTACTTGGAGATCACTTGCAGCCATTCATGGACTTCATGTACCCAAACAACGATGGGATTTTTATGGATGACAATGCGCCATGTCACTGGGCCACAACTGTTCGCGATTGGTTTGAAGAACATTCTGGACAATTCCAACGAATGATCTGGCCACCTAGATCGCCCGACATGAATCCCATCGAGCATTTATGGGACATCATCGAGAGGTCTGTTCGTGCCCAAAATCATGCACCATCAATGCTTTCACAATTATGGACGTCTATCGAGACAGCATGGCTCAATATTCCTGCAGAAGACTTCCAACGACTTGTTGAGTGCATGCCACGTCGAGTTGCTGCACTTGGACGGGCGAAAGGAGGGCCGACACGATATTAAGAGGTATCCCATGACTTTTGTCACTTCAGTGTATACCATCACTTTAAATTATTTCTAGAATCACATGCCTTAATTAACATATTATTTTTCTTATAATTTAAAAAAAAATCACCAGTTTTCTTTCACTGTCATAATAAATAAGTTAATCTGAGATAAAATTGTTATTATAGCTCATCAACTTATTTAGAATGAACTGTTGAAGATTAATAAAAAAAATTTATTTGATTTAAGAATTTCTAGGAGCTGAAAAGTTAATATATTCATATATTATTTTGTTTGTTTTTAACACTGAAATCATTTACATTTACTTGAAATTTTTTAAATATTGTTATTTTTATTCACGCTTTTTTGAGCTATACACATTAACGGGACAATTTAAACTCATATTAGTGTCACTGAAATTAATGTATAAATTTGAAGGTATTAAATAGCCATTTACAGTAGTTTATACTGTACTGGTTTATTAAGGATATCTTTTAACAGATAGCTAAATGCACTACTGGACATTAAAACTGCTACCCCAAGAAGGCGACATGCTACAGACGTAAAACTTAAACAAGAAAAAGGTACTGTGATATGCAAAGGCGTCAAAGCCCTCTACTTAATGTCAGATTTCGAAATAAGAGATATTAATATATTATAAGAGATATTAATAGATATACACTACTGACCATTAAAATTGCTACACCAAGAAGGCGATATGCTACAGACGTGAATTTAAACGAGAGGAAAACGGTGATGTGATATGAAAATGATTGGCTTTTCAGCGCACTCAGACAAAACAAGCGCCGACAGCGACACCTACAATGTGTTTAAATGAGGAAATTGTTCAGCCGGTTCTTCATACACAAGTTGTTGTGATGCCTCTTGAAAGAAGCAGAAATGCGTGCCAGCACGAACGTAAGAAGACGTTTGCATCAGCATGGACTCTCAGCTCGGAGACCATGGCTGCGGCTACCCTTGACGCTGTATCACAAACTGGAGCGTCTTCAATGATAAGATCAACAACGAACCTAGGTGCACGAATGGCGAGACGTCATTTTTTCAGAAGAATCCAGGTTCTGTTTACAGCATCAAGATGGTCGCATCCGTGTTTGGCGGCATCGTGGTGAACGCATATCCGCAGCGTGCATTCGTCATCGCCATACTGGCCCGTCACCTGGCGTGATAGTATCGGGTGTTATTGCATACTCGTCTCGGTCACCTCTTGTTCGCATTGACAGCACTTTCAACAGTGCATGTCATATTTCTAGTGTGTTACGACCCGTGACTCTACCTTTTATTCGGGCCCTGTAAAACTCTACGTTTCAGTAGGATAATGCATGAGCGCATGTTGCCGGTATTGAACGTACCTTCCTCGATTCGGTAAATGTTCGGCTGTTGCCCTGGCCTACGCGTTCACCAGATCTCTCGCCGATAGAAAACGTCTGGCCCATGGTTGCCGGAGCGAATGGCTCGTGACCATACGCCAGTCACTACGATTGATGAGCTGTGGCATCGTGTTGAAGCTGCATGGGCATCTGTGCCTGTGCATGCCAAGCAATCTCTGTTTTACTCAATGCCCAGGCGTATAAGTGTTGTTATTACTGCCAGAGGTGGTTATTCTGGTTAATGATTTCTCAGGATCTATGCCCCCAAATTTATTGAAAATTTAATCACTTGTTATTTCCAGTATAATATATTTAACCTATAAATATCATTTTGTTATTTGTATTTTTTCCTATTGTAGCAATTGTAATGTACAGTAGTGTATTTAAAAACACTAATGAAATTTAATTCCAAATTGAAAGAGTCTAAAACAAAAGTGGCCTACCCAAATGATCTTGCGGGTCCCTTTGGAAAAGCATCATAAACATTAAAAAATATTTATTTTATTAGTGCGATATTCGTTTCTCCACTCTTTCCCTTAGCTTTTGCAAATCGATCTCAATTTGGGTATTTGCACATCGTAATGGGTGTTGCAGGTTAGCGTCGTTATGTATGAGCATGTTTTATGTTTGGTCAATTTCATTTTCGGGAAGAAAAAAAAAAAACCGATTTGCAGGTATTTATCATAAGTTGAATAGCGCTAATACCTGTGTCAGATTTCACAAATTGGAAAATTTCTCTTTTGTGATTTAAGTGTTATAAAAATCTATTTTTGATTCTGATGTCTCAAAAATGTGTTTTAATTCAATATTTCATTGTAAGTCAACCAGTACCATGCAATAACATTACATTGATTTTCACTACTTTGGCTATTACAATATAAATTTATTTTGCAAAAGTGTGATAAGTCTCATGGGTTGGAAAAATGATCAAGATAATGTTCGCGAGCCTCGGATTGTCCACGCTTGGACTAAAATATGGAATTAAAAAATCCATCATTTGTTTTGAGAATTTCTTCTATATTCTACGAATAAATCTGTACTGCTTCACACAATTTATCAATAGATGTTGTATATAATTGAAAGTGGGTTAAATAAATAATCTGATGCAGTAAATACATTTCTGTGTACTTATTTAAACAAAATTTATAAGCAAGCAAAATTAAACAATCAATCAAATCTAAGAAAGGATGAAATTTTTATCAATATCGGCAATCGTTACCATAGCTTCTAGTATACCAGACATTTTTATGGTTTGTTTAGTTACGATAAGTGTTTATAAAGTTATTAATAGGATTCTGTTAAATATTATTTTAATTGAGAGTGAAACCTTTGAAATTTTGTTTTTACCTCAATTGATTACATTATTAAAATATATATAACAAAAAAAAAATAAAGTTCAATAATAATTAAAAATTTAACATAACTGATTTTGCCATCTTCTATACGCTTGTAACATTCTAACCTTCCACGACTGTCTGTCGGGAATGTGGACAAAATTTAAATTGCATGTCTCAAAATTAAAGAATCATTAGAACCAATGAGATAAGTGAAGAATTCGAAAATTTATAACTTTTAAATAAAATAATTAAACAATAGTAATAATTTACATTCTGTGAATTATTGAGCAGCGCAAAAAATGTAAAAAAGAAAAAAATGTAACGAGATTTAACAGCAATTGATGAAAATTCCTTGAGTATTTTAAAAAAACTTGAAAGGTAATCAGGTAAAGGAAGATCAAACCTTTCTAAAAAAAAATAAAATTTCAAAGAAATTTTCTTAAAGTATTGGACTTATTTGTGCAACTTTTAAATTGAACTTATATTTAAAATAGAATTATGTCCACATTGTCGTTTAATTTTTGCTACATTTAAATACTAATAGGAATTTCGTTACACTTTTAAACTTTCGTAACTTTAGTCATAAAATTTTTCATAAAAAATATATATATATCTCTACTTTAACGTAACATTTTCTTATTTTGTAATAATCTTTTTATCTATAAAATATTTTTAAACCATATAATGTTTTTTTTTTCATTTATAATTTTTTTTTTTATTTCATTAACTGGTTCTGAAAGGAAAAGAATTCATGTAGAAATTTGATGGATAAGTTATTCTCTCAATTTCAACCATTAAACGGTCGGTCACAAACTGGAAGTTTTGTGGTGATGATAATTTACATGTTACACGTTATTTTTATAATTTATGTAATTATTTCCAAGTATTCTTGCTTTGTTAAGGCATTTGCTGAATATTTTTCAAATGCTCGTTTTAAAGCTATCCCATTGACTATATACAGTGATTAATTAATAGAAAAATCTTTATTAAGAATTAAATTTATCAAATTTATTTATTTTTAAAGAAAATCTATTATTAAATTTAAAGAAAAATTAAGTTAAAATAAAGAGATTTTATAGCTTTCTGAAAAAAAATCCCCAATATTTTCATTAGTTTAAAACGCTTTATAAAATACATATATTTAAAATCATTTTCATATTGGCCTATATCATATTGGCTCAAAAATGATTTAATAAATTTGAAATTTAAAATGCATGTCTAATATTTGCGATACATATAACAAATTGTTTTGATTCGTATTTAAATTCCAATTAATGTCTTTTTTTCACTTCGTTTTCTGTGATGTTTTTTTTATAAAGTGTGTTCAAAAATTGCTAAAATCATTTAAAAAAGGACACCTAATAAATATTCTTTGAATTCCTGGAGAGATTGCTTGATTGAAAAATTTTAATGCATTTAATTTATCATATTGACCCTTGGATGATTCCAAAATTTCAACGTTATTTTTTTTTATCTAAATTTGTTATTTTATGTCACTTTATATAAATACAAGCAAACAAGAAACAATGTTCCAATTACGAGTTTATTATTTCTTTTTGAATGACAGCATTCAGGATGAACTATCCTGCTGGGGCTATTTCAGACATATTTAAACAAACACAACGAGCAGCTTCTCTGAAATAATTGTATATATAATATAGTACACATAGCAAATAATATATATAAATGTTAATTTAATATACGCTATTCTATATACACTCAAGAGCCAAAACATTATGGCCACCTGCCAATAACGTGTTGGCCCACCTTTGGCGCGCAACACAGCTTCAACCCGCCTTGGCATGGATTAATACCACCACTTAATACCAGTTAAATACCACTTCCACCTGATCACGTGCCTTCCACGTCATCCAGGAGGCAGGCGAGTTCATTGCAAAATGTAGGGGTGGTCATAATGTTTTGGGTCTTGAGTGTATGTGTGTGCACAAATGTGTGTAAGTATGTGTAGTGCATAAATGAAAATATGTAAATGCATACTCACTCACACACACACATATATATATATATATATATATATATAATATATATATATATATATATATATATATATATATATATATATATTGTATATATATATATTATATATATATATATATATATATATATATATATATATATATATATATATATATATATATATATGTATATATATATATATATATATATATATATATATATATATATAAAGGATTTCTCATGAAAGGCATAAATGATTGCTATAGTTATTTTTAATTGCTATCTAGTAACGTACTGGTAAGTAATATGTATTTTAAGTAATTTTTAATAACTAAGCCTATCTGGATTTTTTTTCCATATTTTTATTGTTAATCTAAATATATATAAACAGTTTCAGACACTGTCAGGCTTTTCACTAGAAGATCATTCTTCTAGATGACACTGCAATTTTTTTTCTTTCTAAAAGATCTGAAAAATACGGAATGTTTACCTGTAGTAAAATGTCTTTCATTATTAGATGCCTCAATTCGTAAAATAAACTCGCCAAGGACATCGAGAATGTTCTCAGAAAATACTTTCTACAGTGCACGAAAATTCTGATAATGTTGGATTTTAAGAATGAATGCTACACTAAATCAGATATATATGCTGATTCACTAAGAAGACCACTAAAATACTGCTACATTATTGTATTTTTAATGCAAAAAAAAATCCTTTATGGTTCAAAACTGTAAACAGGTTGTTCGAAACATAATGTTACTACTCACCTGACTAATTTGAGGCCCCCATCAAGAATATGAGCTGAATAGGATCTCAAAAAAAAAGTAATCTAGAATTCAATTTAAATGCAATCTTTATAGGGACTAAATAAAAATTTTGCTGTATTTTGTTCAAATACCAGCACTTTGGCTGACTCGTGGCTCAGTGGCAACATGAGCCGCTGGTGAGCATTAGGGAGGAGGTTCAATCCACTGGCGGCCTTGTTGTAGACACTGTTTCAAAAAAACGAGAAGACACGATGATATTTGTGATTATCAGCATCTTTACTCGTTAGTCGGTGGGAGTTATTCCAATTTTTTCCCATACGATACCCAAATGCGGGGTAGTTCTCCTAAAAGTCCTTCCTGAAAGCATTGCCCTTCTTCTTCAGAGACGCTGAGCAGAAGTATGACTTCTACCTACGGGTGCTTCATCACAACAAAAGCTGCATTCCTCTTCCCTCCTTCCATCAGGTATACGTCATAAACAACAAAAACAGCACTTTGACCGAAATATATTCGCAACTTCCTCCTATGTCCCCTAGCCTAATGATCTAATACAACTTTATGACAAAGGGATTTATTATGCCCTTCTCCCAACATAATGACAACATTGATTCGTCATCGCATGCCTAGATTGGTCCTCAACTGGCTGAATTTGCTGGAAGCCTTTTTATTTGAAAATATAAAAAATACTAAATATTTAAATAAAACCAAATGTATATATTTTCAACACTTCATAGTCTTAAAATTAAATCACAAATTTGTAGTTTAGAATCCATTTTTATGAACTTGAAAAAAGATTTGTATTTTAATAAAAAATGACATGTCTTTCACATATTGAAAATGTATGGTTCATCGAATCAAAAATTTATTACAGACCAATCATTAATAAGAAAATATTTTGAATTAAAAAAACACTTACTCATCATTATACGGTGCATCACGTAGTTCTTCTTCATCATCCCATAAAAGGAAAAACAGTAATCGTATAATAGATAAAATCAACAGGACACAGCTGGCCACGAGGACCATGGAAATAACTGAAAATAAGAATGGTTTGCTTCCTTAATTTAGAAGAAATCAGAAATCTAGAAAGTTTGATTAATGTATCGTCTGTAATAGCATCAATAGATCGCTATTTGCTCAATGAGTAGCTGCATTATTTAACTCAAAACCAATAATCCATAGATCGTTGATTCATGGTAATCATGCAACCCTCAGTTGATTTTCCAGCTTAGTCGTATGTTCTTTTTAAAGGAATGAAGAACGCACTATAGGAAATTTATAGTTTATATACCCAGCCTGATCGGATTTTCAAGCATTAAAAATGCTATTAGTTTTATTAAGCAATCATTTTGCTATTAGGCCCCCCAAAATAACTTAGATTAGATAATTTCGAATTAATAATAGAAAAAACAAAGAAAGCCCAAGAAATAAATGTAAAATGTATGTTCTAAAACAACATAAACTACTTCTTAATAACAAATAACACTCAAACTTTTTGGGATCAAACAACATCTTTGATAATGTATTAAATCGGCAAAAATAATAAATAAAAACGTTTTGCTAGAAGAACATTTTGATGTTTATGTATTTCAAATATATATGTGAAATTTTCTTACAAAATTAATTTGAACTACTTTTTAAATTTTAAAAAAGTAAATTTTGTGTACTATTTTCAATTGATCCCAGCCATACTACCACAAAAATCATAACAAATTAGTAAAAAAAAAAAAAACTATCTCATTTATTGAAATAATTATAGATTATTCATTATATTCAAATAAAGGAAACCAGATGATAACTGCACCCTTAGAATATTAATGCCTTTGTATATTTTGCCTACTAGTATGCTGTCAAATATTACTGTTTAATGCAATGACAAACAATTAGTATTTTTTTATTTTCTACTATGCACAAATTAAAAAAATTGTAAGTACTAAGAAAAAAAACATTGGATTTTTTTTTAGTTTATTAGCTTTTAAAGTTATGATCACACTATCATATTTTTAATTACAGAAACAGCTTATTATTGTGAATATTAAACAAATGATAATTAAATAAGATGGTTTTGAAATAAGCGTAATATTGCAGAAAATTAAAAATTTACATTTTTTTTACTTAATTGAAAATTAATTAATACAAATGCTTTCGTGTTTTTAGGCTATAGAACAAGAACAATAAAATAATAATAAGGGAATTAGTTCTAATTTTTAAGGTCAAGAAAACAAATGCATTAATATTTTGCTTCATGCAGGAAATATTATCAATTACAAATAAATTATAAAACTTGTTGAAAATCAAAATTATATTGATAATAGAAATGTTGTATTTTTGCATCTTTTACAATAATTGGAAAGTGTCCTGGCCTCGAACACTTGCCCAGTATGTAGAGCTGGAACAATGAATTCAGAACATCTTTTGAAATGTCCAGGACTGAACAGGGAGGCTCAGCGCCGGGGAGAAGTATTGCAGTTATATTGGGAGGCCAGGTGCCTCATGGACTGAAATAAAATGTCCACCTCCTTTATTTACTCTCTCCCCCTTTGACTTTTTGTGATGTGTGAGACCGATTTATTAGTTAAATTGCTGGCTTGTATATTGCTTCGTTCTGCTTGTTCCTTCTTTGTTTGTGATCCTTATTGTATTGGATTGATTTCAATAGAGCTATATGTTACAACAACAATGACTGGAAAAATTAATTTAATTAACAAAATTATGTATCATTTATTTATTGACTATTTTAGTTTAACTCTGTCGTTTATAAACTACATTCAAATTTATTCATATATAAGTACCTCCTCTCATTATATATATATATATATATATATATCGTCTTATATATCATATCCTATCTCATTTATATTATATCAAAAATAGATACAGAAAAATATTTCCTACATTTAAAAAGCACCAATTAAAAATTTTAATACTTCTGTAATTAAATTTTAGTATAGTATACATCAATTCCCTTTTTTTACACTTTTATTTAATTTTTATTTAATCATTTCCTTATAGCAGCAATTTATCTCTCAACCACTGCTTAACACATTTTAACTTTTTTGTTAATATTAGGTATCAAGTTTTCTTTGCTAGACTTTTGACATAAATGAAGACTCCAGGAACATTCTTTTTTTTTTTTTTTTTTTTAATGATTTCCTGCCTGGCCTGCTTACTATATTATTCTTTTCTTCTATATTGGCGCAACAACCCCATGTTCAAGTGAGGACTGTCTGTGAAGTACCATTTATAGCTGTCTGTCTATTAATGACGGATTGTCTATAGGGTCTTTAATACGTCTTCATCATCAGTCATAATGCTATACACTTAGGAAAAGTTAGACAGATTGGTCTTATTTCTCCCTTACATTTAACAGAAATATGAACTTTATTTTCTACCGAAAATTTAGCGATGTCCATAAATGGTTTTATGTCAAAAAAAGTAAAGTAAGCAATGATAAAGACTATTTATTCTAAGTCATTAAAAAGATGATATTAGAATAGCTAAATTTTACAGAATTTTAAGTACAACTAATATTACACTTCAAAAGCAAGGAAAGTTAATATTTCACTCAAAATAAGCCACATTTATTTTAAAAAGCTACAAGGAAATCAAAATATAAATGGATTAAAAACTCAGTAATACACTTGCATAAATGTAAAATTTATGAAAGTTTCTATACTTACATTCGTCGTGGGTCATGGTTGTTTTTTCAAACCTAAATGCAGAAATGAACAGACGTTTTATAAACATAACAGTATTTTTTTATTAAATAAAGAATATAGAAAATGATTTAAAAATTTTAAAAAAATATGGTATTTAATAAAACCTTTAACTATTTTTCAATATTCCCTAGAAAGAGAATACACACTTATTTTTAATGATGGTAAATATACATAACTTTATTTTCATTTATAAATAACGATGCTGCTATATCTAAATAAAACAAAACGGCTACTTATGTTTAAAATTTAAATTATTTTTTTTTAAATATTTAATATTTATTTCATTTAGTTGAATTCGGTTTCGATCAATTTTATCTTCAAAATCAATTTATTCATTAGTCATATTATTCCGTAGTTAATTATTTTTCTTCCAGTAACTGAGCCTAGGCTTTAATTTCAATAAAATTCTGTTAATTTCTTCGACCTTATTATTCTGCTTTATAGATATTTTATAAAAAAATGTAATTTTTTTTCTAAAAACTTATGCTTTTTTAAAAATCATCAATTTAACAGGGGATACAATCCTTCAAAACGTCCAAGAAAAAACCCTTTCGATGTTTTGATAAAATTTATAACTCCTCGAACTGTTGGGGCCTGTTGGCCGAGTGGCTAGCGCTATGGCGCTCGGTACCACAGGGTTCGAGTCCCCGGTGGTGACATGGGTGTTTGTAGTGTTCGGAATACCACTTTAAACTGTAGGTCCCGGTCTGTTTAGCCTAAAGTGTGCATAAGATGACCGTATAGCGACAAACCGAACCAAACCTCGAAACGTTTAAGCATTTGATATGTACAATATTCAGTTAATAAATTAATAATGATTGTCTTTTAGCTAGTTAATTAGAATGATTTTACATATAGATTCAATTAATGTGTAAAATAACTGATGAAGTTCTATAGAGCATTGTATTTCTATAACTTAAAATACTAAAACTAAGATATCCCCCTATTTTCTTTTCAAATCATTCCATATTCAAGAAGTGCTCTTTCATCTTAGACAAAAATGATCAACAAAATCGAATTAGTTTTCCTTTATTTTAATAAAAGTGTAAATTTAGAGAGAAAGCAACTCTTTATGCAAATGCCAATGTTGTTAAAATATAAATGTTTTACAATAATTTGTTTACATAATATTTTCAAGGTTTTAACAGCTTGCTAAATTTACTAATTACAAATTATCAATTGTAGAGATATTTTCTATTATAATTCTTCGCAGAGAAATTTTTTATGAATATAATGAATATTTATAATATCTGGCAAGTATAGGATACCTATTTTCAATCATTTTGCTGGAATGAATAATTTAATATTTGCAAATTAAAATAAAAAATTTCAAAAATTTTGGGTGATTTGACTTTAATTTTATGATTTTTATTACAGAGAAATAAAACAAATATTTGTATTTTTTTATTCAAAATATGATTTATATTCAAAACAGAAATAAAATAAAGCCTAATCAACAAGGAATATAATTTTTGTATTAATTAGTGAAAAATGCTTACCCTTAGATTATTACTCTTATGATGGTAGAATATTTCACCTTAGCTATAAATATATGAAAAAAATAACTATAACATGAAATAGGTGTATTGTAAAAATAGATACATAATTTTTACTGAAGATCAAATGAAGCACTTCATTAAAGAAAATGTTTGATTGTTTAGAAAAAAAAATTTTTAAACCAGAATAAATTTGTAAAAATTTTGTTAAACCTGTTAATGAAATTGTTGAACTAATATTACAGTATTAAAAAAAGTATTTGCTACAAAATGTTAGACAAATTTTAAAAATGCAGAAATACATGAATAAAAATACAAACACTATCATTGCATTTAAAAAAGAAAATTATAATTATAATTTGAAAGATGAAGTAATTCATAATCATAAATGTATATGTTTAAGCATACAAAATAGAATTAGTATTAAAAATGTATTGCATATTTGTATTTAATGATAAATTAATTAAAGATGACATATCAAGTAACATACAGTGAAATATTTACAAATAAAAGAAATATCTATAAGAATAGAAATAATTACAATTTTCAAAAATGTTAAAAACGACCTAAAAAGTCACAAATTTGAAAATTCACCTTAAAAATGTGTAGATTATTATAAAAAACGTTAAAAATAAATTGCATCAATAAAATAGGAACCTAAGACCAGGTATAAGATATTTAAAATCATCTGATATCCAATCAATGTATTCGTAGAAAAAAGTTTAATTAAAAATACATAAAACTAAAAACTTATATATAGCTATGCATTAAAAAGTAGAAATGGTTCTAATATCATCAGAATATTAAAGACCAAATGAATAATAATGAACATTCAAAAAGGTCCATTTTAGAAAAAAATATAACAGATGTGATTGTTTTCAAGCAAAATTAAAATGTGCATACATGCAAATTAACAAGAGATTTGAACCTGAAACAACTAAAATTAAAATAAACAGGAAATTTTAATGATTTGTGTTTAGGAATGAAAACTCTAATAGAATTGTTTAAATTAAAATAATAAATATCAATCAGCTTGATAGAAAATTAAAAGGTCATACATAATGACCTTTTGGCAAATGCAAGGGAAAAGAAATGGAATTTTTTTTAATAAGTATTAAATGATCATAAATGTTTTGGAAAAACATTAAAAAAATAATAAATGAAATCTTTGTGATCAAATTAAAGAAGATTGATGTCTCATATTTATAAAGAAAAATGCAAAGATTTTTTTTTTTTCATTTAAAACTACAGAAATAGAGAAATATAATTTTATCTACAACCTAGAAGGAAACAGTTGCTTCCAAACAGTTGTAATAAAAAATAATTTTGCAAAAAGTTATTCAATGAAAATGTTCAGGTTTCACTGCAATTTTAAATAAATGTAAAATATTTGCTTTTCAATTTCTAGCATAATATTTTTTTTCAGAAATTAAATTATTATTATCCATGGCTAAAGGAAACTGCATACAAAATGATATTTTTTATGTAAATTATATTAAAAAAATATTTCATGTTATTCTTTTGAATTAGTTGAAAAGAAATAATAAAAACCATGAAATAAAAAAACCATAAAATATATATATATATATTTCATGTTTTTTATTAATATATTCCAATATTTCATTTTTGTGAAATATATATATTTATATACATATATTCAAAATGATGAAGTAAAACATTTTTAAAAAGTTAAATTTGTACTAGTAACACTAATGAAATAAAAGCTAACAATTTGAAAAGGTCCTAAAATTAAAAAATGTATATCAATTATGGAATTTTGGAAATGAAACAAATATATTAATTAGATTACATTGTTTTGTAGTAACAAATGATAAATGGTCTGAAAATTTTTAAAAAGGAAAGAAGGGAATATAAGGTTATTAAAAATTATTTAGGATTAAAATTATTTAGGATAAAAATTATTTAGATAAATATGTATATATTCATTATGCGGTAAGTGAAAAATAGGTTAAAATGTTTCAAAGGATTAGAAGATCTATATAGAATTATATTGAATGATAATATTACTTAAGTAAGATTTATTTATTGATGATTATTTAGAAATGAATTCTAAAATAAAAATATTAATACACTAAAAATGGCAACGATACTTATGTAATTCTATTCATTAGAAATTAAATTGAAATAAAACATATATAAAGCATGATAAACAAGATAATAAAGTAATATACTGATAACATCATAATTGAACAGATAAATAAAGAGAAATTAGAAAAAAAAATAAATACATAAAATATAAGATAGATAATATAAGGTAGTAAAATTTTATACTATGAAATAAAAGTAAAAGATTATAATTACATATTATGTATTTGCTATAAAAAGTAAAGAAAAAGATTTAAAAATAAATTACGAAAATAATAAAAGGCTAAATTTCAATAAGATAATAGAGGTGTTGAAATAATGAACATGTAATATTTAGATCTAGATATTATTCCTTTTCAGATCCAAATAAAGGAGAAAGTTTACAATGGGTAAAACAAATTAAAGATGTATATTTGGAGTGTGATAAAAAAAAATTATTTCATTCCCCTTGAGATATTAATGAGTTCTCCGTCAAGCCGTAGAAGATAGATAGGACTCTTTGGGGGTGTCCTAGGTAGGATATTCGGCATTTATCGACATATTTTCCCATCATAAATTTTCTGTCA
>BPLR01015972.1:0-71656 GCA_021605095.1 Caerostris extrusa | reverse complement strand
ATTTTGAGTATATTTTCTTTTATAAGATAAAAAATGAGTCTTGCGATATCAATAAGAAAACGTGCCACGGCGCTTAGTAGTTTCACTAGAACTGCTAATGTTCTGAAAGAGGCACTAAATAAAGTTGAGCCGGTTAAATCCGTTTTAGAAGATAAATTCATTAAATTACAAAACTGTAAATAATTGAGTTAAAGAGTTATGATCCGGTAATATTAGATTTAATGATAGCAGCTGAGGTCACGGATGATGATTTAAATAACGAAGTAATAGAGATTGCGAGGAATATTTTGGATGAATTTATTGGTTTAAGTCATCGAATAAAGGAAAAAAATGATAATTCGAACTTAAATATTAGTATGAGATCTAAAACTGATTGCAAGTATAAGTGCGCGCAATGATAAACGCTACGAATTGCCTAAAATTCAAATTCAAAAGTTTGATGGGCACCTATTGAGTTATCGCTTCGTTCTGGGGGTCAATTTAAAAGATTCACGAGGACAAGAATCTTGTATATGTGGATAAATCATTATTTAGCATCAGTAATGTTAACAGGGACTCGAGCTTATGAGCTAATTGAGAGCTATCCGTTGACTTCGAAAACTATCCGAAGGTCTTTTCTGCGTTACGGAGCGTTTTGGTAATCAGGAAATTTTAACAGAGATATACGTGAGAGAATTGCTCAAATTAATTACCCAAAACGCACTCACAAGGTAAAAGATAAATTACCTAATGTCATTGTTTGACAAAAATTGAGTCCCATATTAGAGCCTTTTGAGTCATTAGGTGTAAATCAAAACTCCAATGCTGCCTGGTTATATCCATGGTGGAATCGTGTTTGTCAGCTGAGTTGATTAGGGTACGGCAGAGAAGTGTATTGTTTAATGCTAAGGGTCCAATGTCTGTCAAAACCTCTTAGAATTTCTGCGAAAAGAAGTTGAAGGGAACAGAGAGTAAAAACTCTGGTCAGGGTTTGACATTTCTCCCCTTCCTCGTGAAGAGCACCCTAAGGAGAGCAAATTAAAAAATAAAAAACCTTTCATGAGGCGCTGCCAGTTTGGTAGCAACCAAGGAAATAAATTGCGTTTTCTGCCGAAAAAGTCATGAGAGTAAAGAGGGTTTTTTTAGCTCGGTCTTGGACCCTAGAGGAGAGAGATTAGATAAATTAAGGAAATTAAAGTGCTGTTCCGATGTTTGAAGCCTGGACATTTTATGAGAGATTGTAAACATTTTGTTCAATGCCATCTAAATAAACGATTTCACCCCATAATTTTATGTCAGATATTCAAGCAAAAAAAAAGTGTGAGAGGGTAGCGGGTACAAAAGGGTTACTACGGTACAAGCTACTATGTCTACCTCATGTATGAGAGAAGTACTCCTTATGACCTTAATGGTTGAGGTAGTGTCAGGAAGATGAGGAAAAGGGTAAGGTGTCTTTTGGATTGTGGTTCTCAGAGGTCTTATATTCTAGTAGATCTACAGCCGAAGCCTTACATTTAAAAAGTCTTTCAGCTGAGAAATTAACTCATTCTCTGTTTCGGGGGAGCAAGAACTGAATCTTAAAACCACAAACGATATTCTATGCGATTGAGACCTGTAGAGAGAAAAGCACTGGATATCAGTTCGACTTTCTGATCAGGATATTATTTCTGGAGTAATACCACGTATCCCTAAGGGTCCTTTAATGAAGGAATTAAAAGGGCATAGAATTTGGATTTCGGATGGGTGACGACTATCCGAAATAGAACTTCTTTGATAGGCAGCGATATTTATGGATAAATTCTTACGGGTGAAGTAATTTTCAGCTTAACACGGCCATTAATACTAAATTGGGATGGACTTTGTGGTGGAGAACCGAAAGAACTAAATGTTCAAAGTTTAGAGGGTGCTCAGTCAATGTAATAACTAATCTCCATGTTCAAAATATGAAAGTTTCTATATGTGGGATTTGGAAAGAATTGGTATTGCAGCTGAAGTGCAAACCTTTTCTCACCGGTAGAAGATCAGTTAGTTCGGGAACAGTTTTTGAAGGGGCTTAGTAGATACGAAGATGGTAGGTATTGCATAAGTTACCGTGGGTTCAAAATTTCTCCAAACATTGCCTCTAATCGGCATAATATTGCAGAAAAAAAGGCTATTTGGAAAAAAAAGAAAAACGGAAATTAAAGAAATTGGATAACTTTGACGAGTATGATAAAGATATTTAATGAGTGGCTGTTCGGAAGATGTTGTGAAAATAATCCAGAATCGGAAAAAAAGAGTGCAAAGGACATTATTTATCACATCATCCAGTTTTCAAAGTAGATAGTTTAATAAAATTAGACCTGTTTTTGATGCTTCGTGCAAACCGGATAATTCGCTTTCGCTAAATGATTGTTTGATAAAAGGTCCAATATCTCGTAGAAGAAATTCCTGCAATCTTAATGTGGTTTAGGGAAAGGCGATTGGCGTAACGTCCAATATTAGGGCGAGCCTTTTTACAGACGGCATAAGTCGAGAAGAGATCAACATTACCCAAAATTTCTTTGGTGGGAAAATAAACAAAATTGTAGAATTCCGTCATAAAGGGTAGTTTTTGGTGTTACCAGTAGCCCCCTACCTGTTGGCAGTGATCTCATTCCATCTTTAAAATGTACATGCGAGTTGAAGTTGTTGCAGAAAAGCTTTACATGCATTTTATGTCAACAACTGCGTCACTTCAGTGGATACGAATGTAGAGCTGGAAGTATTTATACAACAAGCAACTGCCATTATGGCGGACGCCAAAATAGAACTGCGTATGTGACTTTTTGTCCAGAGCAAGAACTATCGTTACAGAATGTTGAACCTATATCTCCAGTTTTAGGACTTAAATGGATAGAAGATAGTTTATTTATACCATTCAAGTCTGAGCCAATATCAAACTTATCAAAAAGAAAACTACCATCGAAGAAAAACTAAGGCTGAGACTTTGGGAGTATAGAGCAGGAAAACATTTTCATGAGAAAGAAAATTCTGTGCATGGTCTGGGCAGTGAGGTGACGACGATGTTCTTCATGTTAAAACAAGGATCCTTGAACGAGATGATGATCTGTCCTTTTTATATCCAACCCTTCTTCCGTCCAAACACTACTTAACTGAGTGCTGGATAAGAGAATATCATTTAAAGTACTGCTACGCAGGTGTGCAGATATTGGCAGCCAAATTAAGACTGCAAAATACTGATATTTTCTTCCAAGCAGAAATATAAGATCTTGCGTATCACGTTGTGTTGTATGCAAAAGATTCACTGCAAAAGCGTTGACTACTCCACCTATACAGTTGCCTCTTGACAGAGTAAGAGAATCGGCAATCTTTGAGATAACGGGTATAGATCTTTGTGGTCCTTTACTTCTTTAAACCGAGGGGAAAAGCCTGGATTGTGTTATTTACTTGCGCAGTGTACAGGGCAATTCATCTTGAACCTCTTACGTCACTCAGCACAGAATCTTTCATGCAAGCCTTGAGAAGATTCATTGCCTCGGCGAGAGCCGTCCATCAACGGTGTACACGGACAATGCTACAAACTTTAGAGGAACGGACAATGCCTTGAAGAAAATTGATTGGCAGAAAATATCGGAAAACGAATGTTATCCGATCAAGTGGAAGTTCAATCCCCCCTACTGCTGCTTGGTGGGGGAGTGATGGTGGGAGCAGCTTATTTCGTTCAGTCAAGAGCCTAGCTCGTGCGCATTCTAGGAAGATCATCAGTGAATTTTGAAGAGCTTCTAACGATCCTTTGTGATGTTGAAGCATCAATAAACAGCCGTCCATTGACTTATTATGTCTCAGACGATTCAGATGAGCTCATTCCTTTGACTCCTTCTCTTTGTTTGCAAGACATAAAACAAGTGGGGGTACCTAGCCTAGATTCAGTCGACACCAACAACCGGAATGTGCGCGTGAATCACTGCAACACTTTGCGTTCAGAACTGAGAAGTCGTTTCCGTAAGGAATACTTTAAGCCAACTTGTGCAGAAGGCCAAAGCCACATGCCAAGAACTTGAAGTCGGGGACATTGTTCTCATCGAACTGGAAAACAAAAAACGTGAAATGTGGCCTGTGGGCAAAATTGAGAAAATCTACAGCAGTAGAGAGATGGTGCGTCCAGGGTAAAACAGGTGAGAACGAGTAGTGGTTGACGCACCAATTCAAAAAACTTTACCCGTTGGAGGTGTCAACTTCTGGAGATCCTGTACTCACCTGGACAACTGAAAACAGGTCCAGATAAGGACGACTGTTTATATCAACTAAGAAATAATGTTTGAGACTGTAAATAGAAAGGCTATTATTTCTTTGAATTAGTATTTGAAATTGTAATTCTCATGATGTAACATTTATATGCTGTAATTTTATTTAGTTCATGTATTTTGTTTTTTTTATGTATTTATATTTGTCACAGTGTTAAATTTAATTTTAATTTTTTATGTGTAATTTTATGGATGTGTATACCCATAGCAAAAATAGGGTGTAAGAAAATTTAGAGTTTAATTCTTTACCCCGCCTAAATTAAAGGTGGGAGGATGTTGTGACTGGTAATTATCCTGTTGTGTGGGTAAGGGGTATTTCCTTTATTTTTTGTATGAAACCAGGAATGGTAGATAACCCCTCCTGGTCACACGATCAGGGTCCAAAAGAAATCAGTCGGTTTTGGTGGGACCCTTTTTTGGAGTTTATGGGCAAAAAAGGAAGACCCGTTGAAAGCAGAGAGCGAACGATCTGCGACACAGTGCGTGAGCCTGGTACGTACAATTTTTTGCTGCGAGAATGGCGACTTGGATAATTTATAAATAGAGACTATGCCCATCTTTGAATTTGGGGGAGCATTCTTTTTTTTTTTTTAAAGGTTTTGAGGCTACTGGTAAAATCACTGCCTTACCCACTCATGGGAATATTTCATTTGAGGTATGCATAATATTACAGATTGTTTCTCTATAAACATTTTTTATTTATTCTGTTTTAAGTGCCAATGTAAAAATCCTAAATTTGATTGTAATTGTATATATTAGTGTTCATTAAAAGTAAAGGAAAATAGTTGTTTGCTTCAGTATTAATTCTCGTATTTTTATTAATTGTTTTTATATTAATGTTAAATTATTTGGCCGTCCTACGAGTATACGTAGACTAACGGCATCATTTCTATGTCGGTTTTAACAAATTGTTCATTTATTGACTGTCTAAAATGTTTTTAATAGTATCTAAAGAAACAGGAGAATCAATTATTTTGAAACAATAGACTTAAAACATTTTATTAGGAGATTTTTGCATAATGCTTTTTTTTTTTTTTTTTTAATCGTCCGGATATGTTATCGTGTGCTCCCAGGGGGCTGGTCGAGTTAAACTTAACTATTATCGTCCGATATTTTTTCTTCCTAGCACATGTTCATGGGAAACATTGTACCTATTGCGCATGCGTATCTGTAATACGGCATTACTGTGTTATTCCCATGAGCATGCGCGCTAGGAAGAAAAAAATATCGGACGATAAAAAAAAAACGTTATGCAAAAACTCTATTATCATTATTGTTATTATTGATAATTCCTCTTTAATCTTTAAAGTACTTTAGGTTAATTAACGTAAAATTGATCCTAATGAATTATAATTATTAAGAAGAGTTTTTGCATACCGTATTTTTATCGTCCAATATTTTTCTTCTTCAGTGCGCATGCTCATAGGAAATTGCGCATGCGTATCTGTAATAATGTTTCTATGAGCATGCGCGCTAGAGAAAAAAATATTGGACGATAAAAAAAATACGGTATGCAAAACTCTCTATTGACTGATGATTCTAATATAAGTCTGTATTCTCTATTCACCTATTTAATTTGGATAGAGAGAATTCTTATTCTTCTATCAAATTCTGTTGTTATTTTTTGAATCTTCATCAGGAAACACATTTAAATTTGTAGGCAATAACACAAGTTTCTTTTGTGATTTAATTCTTGAATATCATCTTCACCATTTTTGTAATTGCAGAATAGTTTTAAATTGATTAAATTGGTTTTGCTTCATAAAATGTTTTTTGATTTTATTTTTAACAATAATTTTTTACTGCCAAAATATTCTTAAGTATTAATGTTAGTTTTAATCCAATAACTTTGCTTTCAAAATTAATCTCTCGTACTACAATTTCATTTTCAAATATTATGGCATTTAAACTTTTCAAACTTCGCAGATGTTTTTTTTTCATAAGACTTTTTTTATTATATAAGTACTCTACAAATTTAAAAACTTAGTGGTAGGAAAAAACTTTAAAACTTAGTGGTAAGTGTTTAGAATTTAGTGGTATTGAATTTAAAAAATAAATCTTTATCAAAATGAAAAGATTTACAAATTCTTAAAAAATTTTTTGCTTTAATGACACTAGATGTTTTTTTTTTATATAAGATAGTATATAATATTCACATATGTTACATTTCATTAACGGATTAGAAAAAGAAATTATTTTGAAAATTAAATGTTTTTCGTCTGAAAAGTATTAAAAGAGTTTTTCTTAAATCTTGAATGCCCACGAATATTATAATATTTTCAATATTCTCACAATTGTTTTAGCCTTTTTTTCTCAACAGTACTTCTTTTATTAGAAAATAGTTCATTAAATATTTTTTCTTCAATTAAGAAATGATAGCGGTACTTTTAATAACGATGACTTTGATACATGGTAACGGCAATTTTATGATAAAAATATAAATATAATTTAAAATTTCTATAAATATAAAAAATTTAAATAATATAGAATTATATAAATATAAAATTTAAGTCATATAAAGTTATAAATATATTAATATAAAATATTTTTATAAATATACTATTTACCACATCCGGAATCATGTCTTTTAATTAATTTTTGTGTTTACAAACTTTTTGCAAATACAAATGAGTGTCAGTTTTTACGTAGGTAAAAATGATTTATAGGTTTTAAAATCTTACAGCGTGTATATGCTCTGATAAAATCAAAATTTACTTTTTAAAAATAAAATATTTTAAACAAAAAATCGTTGCCTACTTGTTCAGGTTTCTCTTTCAACTTTTTAAAATTAATTTATTGGATTCATGTAGTTTACAAATGTCAACATTTTTTATTATAAATCTAGTATAATATTCTGTTAAAGGTTTGGAGATTTAACAAAGTTTATAAAATATAAATTATATTTTCAATCAGAGAATTGCTTCAAGTTTTTTATTCGATGTTAAAGTTTTTTGGAATATTGAATGCCTTATTCAGAAAAATAAATATAATTTAGATTTTTCAATGAACGTGAAATTTAAAAAAATTACAAATATTTCGTTAATTCCTTTTAGAAGTACTAAATTGTGTTTCTTTTTAAATCTATGAAATTAATTCAAGCAATTTTCATATATCTGTTTTAAATATTTATTGATTTTACCATTTCGTTATAATGCTTATTCTAACAACAATTTTAACAAATTTTTATTTTTATATTTTTTTAGATATTTATGGTCGATTATCACTAAATTTTTATCATCAGAATTCTGCTCAGGGAATTAAATTAATTCCATTAATTCAATGTTTCGATACATTTATATTACAATTTTATTTGCTACCAAAGTAATTAATTCAATAATATTGTAAAAAAATGACCACTCTTATTTAAACGTTTACTTTTTCGAAGTAAATTAAGACCAAAAATCTATTATAAAAATAAATAAAATATTTTTAATTATATATTTATAAAAGCGTTTATTTATGATGTTACACAAATTGAATTCACTTGTAAAAATTATGAAGATAATTAGTGGCATTGTTTATTTGACGATAATTATGGATAAAAATTGAGGTATTGCAGTAAACATGTGTAATGATGACAACAAAACGTAAAAGTTGGTTAAAAAAAAAAATAAAAATAGTTAATAATTGATAATTATTTTGAAATAGCAATTAATCAATATACTTTTTTATTTTCATCAGCTCGTTATTTCTCTCCTAGATTCGAGAACATTCGAATTCAAATGTATTAACAATTAAAAAATAACTATGATAAAATTACAATTGAAACGCATGTAAGAGAAAATTAAATTTTATGAAAAATAATGCAGATAAGATTTAATCTAAAATATAGGAAATAAATAAAATGATGTTTGAATTATTAATTTAGGTAATTTTTAATAAGATATTATTTAAAAGTCGAAATATTATTTGACTAAAAAGTATTTATAAAAATTATTCATCATCTTGTTTCATATACACTGAAGTGACAAAAGTCATGGGATAGCAATATGCAAATTTTCAGATGGCAGTAGCATCGCGTAGAACAGGTATAAATGTGCAGTGCTTTCGCAGAGCTTTCATTTCTGTTCAAGTTATTCATGTGAAGAGGTTTTGACGTGATGATGACCGCACGACGGGAATTAACCGACTTTGAACGCGGAAAGTTAGTTGGAGCTAGACGCATGGGTCATGCCATTTCGGAAATCGTTAAGGAATTCAACATTCCCAGATCCACTGTGTCAAGAGTGTGCCGAGAGTATGAAATTTCAGGCATAACATCCCACCATGGACAGTGCAGTGGTCGACCGCCTGCACTTAACGACCGAGACCGGCGACGTCTGCAAAGAGTCGTAAATTCTAACAGACAAGCAACACTGCGTCAAATAACCGCAGAAATCAATGTGGGACGTACAAGGGACTTGTCTGTTAGAACTGTGCGGAGAAATTTGGCTTTTCTTGGGCTATTCCAGCAGAAGACCGACTCGAGTGCCTTTACTGACAGAACGACATCGCTTGCAGCGACTCTCGTGGGCACGTGAGCATATCGGTTGGTCCCTAGATGAATGGAAAACCGTGGCCTGGTCCGATGAGTCACGATTTCAGTTGGTAAGAGCTGATGGTAGGGTTCGAGTGTGGCGCAACCCCACGAAGCCATGGACCCAAACTGTCAGCAAGGCACTGTTCAAGCTGGTGGTGGCTCCGTAATGGTGTGGGCTGTTTTTTTCTTGGCATGAACTTGGTCCTCTGGTGCGACTGGACCGAACATTGACTGGAAATGCTTATGTTCAGCTACTTGGAGATCACTTGCAGCCATTCATGGACTTCATGTACCCAAACAACGATGGGATTTTTATGGATGACAATGCGCCATGTCACCGGGCCACAACTGTTCGCGATTGGTTTGAAGAACATTCTGGACAATTCCAACGAATGATCCACGGCCACCTAGATCGCCCGACATGAATCCCATCGAGCATTTATGGGACATCATCGAGAGGTCTGTTCGTGCCCAAAAATCCTGCACCATCAACGCTTTCACAATTATGGACGTCTATCGAGACAGCATGGCTCAATATTCCTGCAGAAGACTTCCAACGACTTGTTGAGTCCATGCCACGTCGAGTTGCTGCACTTCGCCGGGCGAAAGGAGGGCCGGACACGATATTAAGAGGTATCCCATGACTTTTGTCACTTCAGTGTATGTTAAGAACAAAATTAAGGCAAACATTGGTGGGGTTTGTTTGGAGACTTACTTTTATTATAGATAAACGTAATATTGCTGTTTATTACTGAATTACTAAAAAATATAAAAGTAATAATTTGAGATGAAAACGAAAATTTTGAAAATTAAAAATTATACGAAACATTTGAAATATGAATATGAGAAACATCAAAATTACTCAATTAATTACTTAATTTTTAGTTATTACTCCTAAAAGCAGACATGCTTCTATATATGTAATAATGTTTGCATTAATGGAAAATAAGACGGATGTTTTTGAAAGCATAATAATTTTCTTTGAATAAATATTTATAAACTTGAAGTTTCTTTTCTTCTAAACTGTACTATAGATGTATGATAGGAATTTTTAAAATCTTTATCTAATATAACTACATACGTTTTTGTGTTAGCAGCTAAATTGAGAGTTCTATTAGTTCTTTCAAAGATTGAACTTTTTATTTCTACATTTTCAATTGTAAACAGAGGTATATTATTTTCCTTAAATGGAGTTTTTGATTTTTTCCTTAATAAACTGTTCTCTTAATTGTTTGTAATTTTTATCTGTTTGGGGGTTCCTCTTTAAAAATATGTTTAAAATCTTATAGAGCAGGGGTGGCCAACCCAAATGATCTAGCAGGCCACTTTTGGAAATGCATCCTAACTTCACCAAAGGTTGGTGATCACGAACGATGGCTCTAAAACGTATATGAAATGTTATTAAATATGTATATTCAATTTTAAATCACTGAGATTCGTTTTATTTAATGAAAAAAACCCGCCCACAATCGTCTTAATAAATATAATGTTTAAAAGGTTAGCTTGCTATAAGGAAACGATATCAAAATAAAATCGAGTGAAAACTTCAGAAATAAAAATGTTTGAAGTTCAATAAACCATTTAAATGAAATCTGGAAAATAATTGACAGAAGTTTTTAAAAATAAGGATTTATTTCGGTTCATAGTTTTATATCCTACTTTGAAGATTTTTAAAAAAGTAGATCAAATATTGTCCGAAAGGGAAAAGGTAGTGTCAGCTATTTTCTTATAAAGATAAAATTGCCTTCAAGATTTTTAAGTGCATTTCAGACAAGTTATATGACAGTAATTTGCATTTTTTTTTTCATCTACAAAACACAATTTCTCATTGATAAGTTTTCATACTAATGTGTTAAATTATGGTCTAGAACGTTGAGAGAGAAAGTTACTCTTTTTCTTCAACAGATGCTATGCTTCCAGACACATATTTTAGAACAGGGTGGCCAACCCAAATGATCTTGGGGCCCATTTTGGAAATACATCATAACTTCGCGGGTCGCATATTAAATTATAGATCACCTTATTAGATTTAGACCACCTATAGATTTTTTTTTGAGTGAAAAATTGAAACATAATGATTTATTATTATTGTGTTTACTATTCTTCTTATAAGTAAATATATATAACATAATAATAATGATACTAAACGCACATTGTAAAGAAATATATAACGCTAAAAATGAAATATAAAAATATCTAAATATAAATGAAATAAAAAAATGAAATCATTAAAAATATTTATTTCACTAGTTCGATAGTTGTTTCTCCCCTTTTCACTTAGCTTTTGCATATAGATCTCCATTTGGGTATTTGCGCATCGTAATGGGTGTTGCAGGTTAGCGTCCGTTATGTTTGAGCGTGTTTTGTATTGGATCAATTTCATTTTAGAAAAAAATAACGATTCGCAGATATAAGTTGAACTAAAAGCGCTAACAACTTTTTGTGCCAACTTTTGTGCCAGAGAAAAGTGAAACATAGAAACTGTTACATTAGATGTTCCAAGATGCGTTCCATGAGTTCGCAGAATATAATTTAATTATTCTGCGAACTCATAACTGTAAACTCATTTATAAAGCAGGCAATATCTGTCATATATATATTCGCAAAAATATTATTTTAAAATCAAAGTTAATCTTTTCTCATAATTTCAACAGTTAATTTTTGAGTATATGGATGCACACATAGTGTATTTTTTTAATTCTCTAGTTTTCACTATTTTGGCCATAATAAAATAAATACAATTTGTAAAAGTGTGGTAAATCTCACTGGTCGGAAAAATGTTCAAGGCGGCTCATGAGTTGGCCACTCCTGGTTTAGAACATCGACTCCTGTTTTTTTCTTTGAATGAGTGTAGTCTAAGCATATTTACTAAATATATTAATAATTATTAAAGTAAGTAACTGATTCCATTAATATATTTACTAAATAGCATAATGGATAATAAATCACCTTGTCATTCATACTTGACGTAAGACACATTCTTTTTCTTTTAAATTTTCCAATGATAGGTTTGTATCTTGTATAAATATCTTGTTGATGTCAAAATTCTGTTATTATTATTATTTTTAAGTTTCACCAATTCATCAATTCCTTTATTCCACAATACCCAATTGAAGAATCATAATAGATTTTTTTATTTTACCCCTAAAATAAGACTTTTTATAGAACAATTTACACAAATACCGATTTATATAGATAGATTATTTTTAGAAATAGCTTTCTTATAAATATTGCGTTTCAGTCTAAAATTTACATTTTACACAATATATTTTGTATCCCCTACAAAATTTCTTTTTAGCTCTAGTAATAGGTAGAGTTACTTGCTTTCACCTAAAGGATATAATGCACTGGTTGGGTTTTGAAAGAGCATCTGCATTATTTAAAAGTTCTCGGTTTGCGGCTTTTCCTCATATCTTTGATATGACTATAAGCAATACAATGTTTTAATCCACTTTGCTGATTCAAGCGTCTCTTCTCTATAATCATTTCTCTAACTTAGTAAAAGGTTCACAATATTGATAACATGGTAAATGCATTTCGGGTAGATTTAATTTATCTTGCAACCAATGCACTACATGATTCCCGTTAATGATACCAACAATTACAGAACTATTACTTTCTTAATAAATAGAATGCTTTTCAACACTATAACTTATTTAGAGGGGCTGATGGGCGAGTGGCTAGCGCTCTGACGCCCGTTGCCGCAGATTTCGGGTTCGAGTCCCGGCGGTACCCTGGATGTTTGTAAAGGTTCGGAATCCACTTTCAACCGTAGGCCACGGTCTAATAGGTTCGTAGAGCATTGTAGCATGTCTTTAAACAACACCTGCCCCCTGGGTACTGCTAAATGAGTAACAGCGGTGCAGCCCTTGTTTATGGCATTAAGATTAACTGTCTCTGTGTTGCCAGCTGCATTAGAAAAAAAAATTATATCCATCTAATTATGTTTGCTATATTTATTGTTGACGGGTAGAAACTTTAGTTGTTGTATGAATACTTCTCTTTATGTATTTCTTGTTTTGATGAGACTTGAGAATTTAATAAATTCAGCATCTGTTTATAAAATTTGCATACTGGTTTATATTTTCCTTTTTTTCAACATTGTTTTGACTTCACGATGGGACCTTCTAGATCTTGGCCCGAGAAAATGCCCCTCTCTTGGCAGCTATGGCGGAAGTAAGAAGGAGAAAAATTCCCCTAAATAAGCTTGATAATCAAAATAAGCGATATATATATATATGGGTTTTTTTTTCCTACTTAGGGTTTTCCCAGAACTTCATTCGTAAAAATGCTTTTCTTTCACATCCATCCTTCTCTTCCCACCCACTTGAAGCTTTTAACTTTCATTCATTTCCTTCTCTCGCAACAAACTTATTTCTTGAACGTTTTAGATCCCGGTGGTCTTTTTTCTTGTGTGAGTCGAGCGCGGTTCGGCGTTGTGAGGCTGCTTGATATTCCTCCCGATACCAATTTTTATGACTTTAGGTTCAAATCTTATCGGGTAGATAGATTCAGTTTGTGTTTTTAACTAAGTTTCCGAGGCGGAGAGAAAGTGAAAAACGAGTTGGTAAACTAAAAGAAACATATTGAGATACGTTTTTTTTTTTTTCTTCTTGTTAAGCAAATAGAGATACGTGTTATATTGCTTTATAACATTTTTTTTTGCTGGAAGAGAATATGGATATTGAAATAAAACAGTTCATCTTTTTTGTTGAAGCAATAGATATGCGAAATAAATTGAAAGAGGAAAATACGTCAACTCTGGAGATTTTATTTTTGATATGCATTTCGAAGGATATAATGAAATTTTGCATGATATATTTTGTACTAAAACAGTAGAACATTGTAAAATACTAGATCAATGTAGAATCGTAGAGCATTGTAGAACATTATAGAATAGTAGAACATTGTAGATCATTGCAGAATGTAGAATATTGTAGAATAGTAGAGCAGTGTAGAAATGTAGAATATTGTAGAATAGTAGAGCAGTGTAGAAATGTAGAGCAGTTGTAGAACATTGTAGAGCATCGTAGAATAGTAGAGCAATAATAAACTTTATAGCGTATTGCAGAATCGTAGAGCATTATAGAATATTGTAGAGCATTGCAAAGCTTTATAGATAATTGTAGAACATTGCACAGCATTGCAAAATAGTACAGCATTGTATAATAGTAGAGCAAGGAATAACATCATAGAGTATTGTAGAATTGCAGATCATTGTAGAATTCAGTTAAACATGACTGCTGATGTAGCATATATAAAAAAAATTAAATTTCAGGGGGAAAATAAGGATTAAAAACAATTGTTTAAAAAAAAAAAAAGAAGAAAATTAAAAGTTTTTTAATGATGAAAATCAATTTCTTAAAAATATTAACTTCATTTTTAGAATTTTGCAACCATCAAAATTAGTCTTTCTTGTGAGATACGGAATCTGTCTTGCATACTTACTTATATTTTATAATAAAATTAATTAAAAGTTTCTTAGTGAAATATAATTGAATTTAAATTTTAACTAAATTATTTTCACTGCATGTCTTAAGTTTTAATATAAACGTCAAATTTCACAGATAAGAAAAGAATTTACATCCTTCAACAAAGGACATAACAAAAAATTTTACGACAAAATAAATACAAAACCAAGAATTGATTTTAATGTCATATTTTCTGTATAAAAACAAATAGTAAATTAAAAGCCTCAAAGTGTACCTTTGTAATTGATTAGATTGTTCTTATTGATGTGGAATATATTCTCGAAGAAATTTTTTCCCTTAAAGAATTTATGTAATGTCTTATTTTCTGAAGGCTGTATTGCTATTATTTATTTACTTTTTAATTTAAATTTATTTTAGTCTTTTTTTACATGATACAAATTTAAACAATCCAGATCAACCCACTTGAAGCTTTTAACTTTCATTCATTTCCTTCTCTCGCAACAAACTTATTTCTTGAACGTTTTAGATCCCGGTGGTCTTTTTTCTTGTGTGAGTCGAGCGCGGTTCGGCGTTGTGAGGTTGCTTTGATATTCCTCCCGATACCAATTTTTATGACTTTAGGTTCAAATCTTATCGGGTAGATAGGGATTCAGTTTGTGTTTTTAACTGAGTTTCCGAGGCGGAGAGAAAGTGAAAAACGATTTGGTAAACTAAAAAGAAACATATTGAGATACGTTTTTTTTTTCTTCTTTGCTTGTTAAGCAAATAGAGATACGTGTTATATTGCTTTATAACATTTTTTTTTTTTGCTGGAAGAGAATATGGATATTGAAATAAAACAGTTCATCTTTTTGTTGAAGCAATAGATATGCGAAATAAATTGAAAGAGGAAAATACGTCAACGTAACGTCAACTTTTACCAGAAATGGTTGCCCTGGTCGCATAAAGATGTTTTTTTTTCTTATCCTATTAGCTAGACATCAACAACTAGACCAAGTCCAAGAACCCGTGTGGTCTAATGGATGGAAGAAAATGGGTGTGACAGTTTCTGTTGGGGTGGAGCACCCGTAGATAGAAGTCGGATTTGGCTCCGAGTTGGATGAAGAAGGAAGGCAATGTCTTCCAGAAGGACTTTCAGGAAAACTACCCCGCATTTGAGTTTCTGAGTACTGAGTTGAGTTTTTGAGTATTTCTGAGATATTTTTATCATTTTCTGCAAAAATGCCGCCAAATCAATATTTGTAAACATTATGCGAAACGATGTAAAATCGTTTAAATACTTGAAAAATTCGATATAGAAATGAAATCTGTCTGACAAATTTAATGAATACAAATTATTCTTCTGTCTAAAATTCTTAAAGATAGAAGAATAAATTGTATTCAATAAATTCTTATAGATACAAAGAATTATAATTCATTTCTTTGATATTACATTAAAATGCGCAATTTTTATTGCGTCTACTTAATATCAATAAATATATTTTTATATACTAGAATATTAAAAGAATTCAAAAGAACTAAACAAAATATATAGTAGTACCAATTTTGAGTTTTGGTTATTACACGAATAAATTATTTATTAATTTAATGCAATAGTAATTTTACAATATTTCTTCATATAGGTAGGCTTCAGAATGGCTGAAGAGTTTGTAGGCTGACACATAGATGATGCTACTAGTATTAAGTCCCTAGGATTTTAGTTAGCCCTAACCTTCAAAAGACACGTGTATAAATTTGATAGCTGTTGCATTATTAGTATGTGAGTTATAGCATTTTTAGTGAAGCAACTTTTGTTAGTTTGAAAAAAGGGATAAAAAGGAAATTTCGTGTGTTAATAAAGCATTGCTTTTTGAGAAAAAAAAAATTGAAGCCAAGGCTTGGCTTCATAAACATTATTTGGATTTTTGCACCAGGAAATTCAACAGTAGAGAAGTGGTTTGCTAAATTTAAACAGGTCGTACGAGCACCGAGGACGATGCAAGCAGTGGACGCCCCAAAGAGGCTGTTACCGACGAAAACATCAAAAGTCCACAAAATAATTTCTGATAACTGTAAAGTGAAACTGATTGAGATAGCTGAGACCCTAAAGATATCAAAGGAACGTGTTGGACATATCGTGAATGAATATTTGGATATGCGAAAGTTCTGTTCAAAGTGGGTGCCGCGCAGAGCTCACAATCGACCAAAAACAACAACGAATTGATGATTCTAAGCAGTGTTTGGAGCTGTTCAATCGTAATAAACCTCGAATTTTTGCGTCGATATGTGAAATGGATGAAACATGGCTCCATCATTTCACACCGGAGTCCAATCGACGGTCAACCGAGTGGACTGCACATGATAAACACTAAAAATGCTATAACTCACATACTAATAGTGCAACAGCTGTAAAATTTATACACGTGTCTTTTGAAAGTTAGGGCTAACTAACATCCTATGGATTTAATACTAGAGCCCCACCAATGTGTCAGCCTACGAACCTTTCAGCCCACCTGTTATATAGGGAGAGTGTGATCTAATAGAAGGAATTGAAAAAAAGATATTCAAGTTAATTTATTTAAAGCAGTTTATAAAGATTTATATTCCTGTTTACTAAAAATTTCATTAGATTTATTTCTACAAAAATGATTGTTTTAAAGTAAATATTTTATTTTATATAGTAAAATAGAATTTTGGAGCAAATATGTTCTTTAGAGCAAATCCTGCATTAGTCAATAAGATAATGACATTAGAAATAAAACATTATTTATTAAGTAGTTCTATGTTATCAACTTTTCAATATTTGTAATGTGTATCACAATTTTCATCGGGCCTGAATGGCCTAGTGTCTAGCGCTCTGGCGCTCGGTGCCACAGGATTCTTGTTCTGGTGGTGGCATGGATGTTTTTAGTGGTTCGGAATCCCCTTTCAACCATAGATCCCGGTCTAATAGGATCGTAAAGCGTTGTCTTGAGGTTTTGTCAGTTTTCAGCTCTCGTGGTTCCTCGCTAAAAGTGAATTTGAATATTACCCTTAGCCATGGAGCAATCGCCTGCGATGGGGTTTGTGGGCATGGTGTAGGCTTTCCTGCACCTCGCGTTTAGTAACAACAGCAACATATACAATGATAATGCATTTTGACGTTAAAGATACACTATGATCTTAATTACAAACAAGAATAAGTAATTTTACTGATATTTTGCAACACCAAATCTGTTGCAATGACAAAACCATTGTCTCCTTATTGCCCTCTGTCGTATCTCCACCTTGTCGGCTATTCTCACGGTTTCGCGAAAAGTTCCTACTTGTCTCAAACATTCTGGAACGTCTGTAAGACCGCGAAATTAACAGTGACATATATCGTGATTGTGTATGTTGTAATTTGCATGTTAATTGCAGTTTACGGTATTAAATATTCAAGGCAGTAGATTTGTACAGAATCATGGTTCAATTTTTAAGTGGTTTTAAGCTATCATTAGGCGATAGTGAAGCATCAACAAGTGAACAAATGAGCGTGATTTCGAAAACAGAATCAAGCAAATATTCTGAAGAATACTTTAATTTTGGGATTACAAGTGCTGAAGTAAATGAAGAAGAAAGGACTCTGTGTATCTTTTACTGGGATATTTTGGCAGCAAACAGCGTGAAACCTAATATACTTTACTGAAATTTGGAAATGCTTCATAGTGAGTGCATTAACAAACCCCAAGAATTCTTCGAATTAAAATTAAAATCTTATGAAAAGCAAAAATCATTTTATAAAAAACTTTTTGTTAAAGAAAAAGCTTTACTTGCCTGTTATTAATTTTCATATAAAATAACCTGATGCAAAAGGCCTCTCAACAATGGCCGGAGAGTTTGCTTTTTCCAGCTGCAATTGAATTTATGGAAACAAAGTCATTTGGAGATATTTTTGTCAAACAATTGTAATCCACTATTGCCTCTATTGAATGGCAATGCTGTCTGCCAAATTGGTGCTAAAGTTGAAGTTCCTTGGAAGTTGCGTGAATTTAGTTCAGCTTGTTGAGGCATCAGATAGCAATTAAGATGCTCATTTCATTGCCTATGTTTGATTTTGTGATGGCATATCAGCAGTAGAAGAATCATTTTTGTGCAAACCAATAGAAATCAAAACAATAGCACTACCATTATTTGCCATCTTAAATTATTTCATAAACAAAGCAAACATAGAGTGGGAAAATGACGTCGGAATATGCGCCGGCAGTGCTCCTTCAATGTCTGGAGGATTTCAAAGCACTTGTGGAATAAGTATCTAAACAGGGTGTCTGGACCTTTGCATGATCAACAGAGAAGCTCTGCCTTAAAAAGAAATAAGTCCTGGTCTGAATAGTGTACGACGGTTGTAACTATAATAAATTGTATAACAAAATGAGAACCCTAGAATCAATAATATTTTCAGTACTTTATAAAGTTTTATGCTGCAATACATTCTGTTTACTGTTGTATTTAATTACTGTTTCATTGCGAGGTAAGATGATTATCACGTGGGGAAATTTTTCTGAAGAGGAAAACCGACCGGAAGTCGAAAAGTTTTGAGATGGTTTATTTGTGATGAAATTGAACTACTTGGCCGATATGTTCGAGAAATTAAATATTTTGAATCTTCAACTCCTACAATTCTAAATCAAAGACAATTAAAACATAGTGAAACAGTATAGTCATAAGCTGTGATAAAAAATTATTGATGCTAACAGATTTTTTAAATTGTTTGTTACTGTTTTGCAATTGATAGATTGAAAATCCAAAACAATTTTGCAGATAATTTCTGATCCACCTTCCTTGAATCTCTGTTACAAACTTACAATACATACGAAAATGTATTTATAGGTAAAAATACTTTTATTCACCGACTATAATCTATCTAATTATTTCATCGTTTTATAGTCACATACAACGGATGATAGTTACAAGATTTGCTTCACTGAATATTTCTTGTGAAAAGTAGAATTAATTTATAAAAAGTATAGAAAAGTATTTAAATATATTCTTTACATGAAAATTTTATCTTGTATGAATTAAAATTATTATCTAATTATTATTATCTAATTATGAATTAAAATTATCTATTTAATTAATTTTTTAAGTATTTCATCTTTATTCTGGTGAATTTTCTATATCTTAAAACTAAGAAATGTTTTATAAGTTAGTATGAAGCTGTGGTGACAAAAAAATAGATATAAGCTTGAAAATATTTCAGATTTTATGTATCTGTTATCAACGAAAAATAATGCTGCTTGAAACATCATTTAAAATAAAAATCTGATGTTTATATTTCATTATAAAACATTCTTGAGTTAAAACGTCAGCTATGTGAAAGTGAGATAGAAAGAATTAAAAATTTCCCTACCATCTACTAATCGCCATTTCAAAACAGTTAGTTGTTTAATTTCACACTTGCTTGAACAATTACGATTGAATCGATGAGATCAAAGCATTTCAATTTAGTTCTTAAAAAATCCACACCGGGAATTACTTCCTCATGAGATAAAAGAAGTTTTTGTAGCGAAGGTAAATAGAACGATACTGTTGCATAACATTTGAAGAAAGGATTTTTTTAAGTATCTTCTGTATAAGCATTTTCCGTATTGATAAATTGAAATATTACAAGTTAGTTTATTTAAATTAACGCATCAAGTGTTCTAATCATGTTTGCGACTTTTTCATTAAACTTATTTATGCACTAATGATTTTTAAAGCAAATATTTTGTTTTGTGTATTGAAATATATTTATTCAGCAAATACGTTTTATATATATAATTCTTCTGTTCGTGTAGTATGTGACACTGAAATCCTCCTAAACTGCTGAACCGATTTTGATGAGATTTTTTTGTGTGTTTGAGTGGGGTCCCGTGATGATTTAGATTCACAATTGGACCCTGTAGTTGACGCTGTAATTGGGTTATTCTGTACGTCACTGAACTCCACCTAAACGGCTTTTTGATGTTTTTTGTGTGTGTTTGAAAAAACGTGGAAAATGTTTTTATGATATTCACTTTGTTGTAAGTCGCCACCAGTGGGTGCTGAAGTCTATCCACTTCTATACCATTCAACCCATCGCTATGAAAATGGGTAATAATATGTATTCAGTATGGAAAGTAGATTAGTGTTATCCACTTTATTGTTACTTTCCGCCAGAGGGCTGCAGCATTTCATCCTATACACTATTCAAACGATATCCACGAATATGAGTATGCACATATATTGGAACATGTGGGATATATTCGCGATATGCAATTTTCTACAAGGCATTTTTTTTTTGCAGGACAACGTATGCCGGGTTCTGTTAGTAAATAAATAAATGAATATATATATATGCAGACAGAACAACCCAAGAGTGCAGAGATATTAGTCAGAATTCAGATTCCTGAAGAAGAACAGTATAAATGAACAAATGTAACAAAAGGAACAAAGAAATCTTGAATGTAGATGATTAAGCAGGTCATAATAAGAAAAAGGTGCGGAGGAGAAAATGTCGGTAACGCAGACAAGTGAAAATCTGAAATATTTTCTGGTACACATAAGGAACATAGTTCACCGACAAAGAATGATGGGATAGCAGAAGCACAGAGACGAAAATCCGAATCATCCCCGAAGTGGAATTCACAGCGACGAAAAACCGGTCTTTCCCGAAACTGGATCCTTCCTCCAGTGCAAAATTTAAGTAATTAAGCTATCTCTGTAATTTTTTAAGGCTTCTACAATCTTAGTGGCTTTGTGTAGTAAGCCCGGGCAGCTGCTACGAAATAGAGTCGAAGGCCAAGCTGACTCTGAAGAAAAATGAAAAGTCATGCAACTTTTACTTCATTTCATTAACATTTTTAGAGAATTTAAGTATTGGGGTCCGGTTACGGGAAGGATTGGTGGGAGAAAAACACTATGTCCAGAAACTATTAGGGAAGTTGTAGTAACAGCGAATAGAATCAAAACAAATGACTAAATGTGTTTTGTTTAGTATCTTGCAGAGCATGAGAAATGGAGAACCGGAGAAAGTTTATGAGCAAAAATGTTTAGACAGAAAAGATAAAAATGGCTGTTGTGAGGAAATGTGGAATTCAGGATTAATAGACGTAATTAAATTTTATCCTGCGAACTTATGAGGCGTGCGCACTTTGGAATATCTAATATAACAGCTTCTATGTTCTACTTTAAGTGACCGCAGTGACACAGTGACCCTCCCTAGTTATTTGTTCAAGTTGTTAGCGCTTTGTGTTCAATTTACACGTGCGAATCGTTTTTCGAAAAATGAAATTGACCCAACACAAAAAACGCTCAAACACAACGGATGCTACCTGCAACACCCATAACGATGTTCAAATACCCAAATGGAGATCGATTTGCAAAAGCCAAGTGAAAGAGGGAGAAAAACATATCGCACTTGAAAAATAAATATTTTTTAATGTTTTAATTTTCTTTCATTTCGTTTATATTTTTTATATTTCATTTTTAGGGTTTTTACAATGTGCGTTTAGTATCAGTATTATTATATTATCTATGTTTACATGTAAGAGTAATAGTAAACACAAAAATAATAAATCACTATGTTCAATTTTGCACTCCAAAAAAAATTGTCTTTTTGTCAGTCTAAATCTAATAGGATGATATGCAATTTTATAAGAGCGGCCCGCGGAGTTACGATGAATTTTCAAAGTGGCCCGCAAGGTCATTCGGATTAGCCATCCCTGATCTAGCACTCTGACTTTTAGTATCATAGGCTACATTTTAGAATCCTGGCGGTGGCATAGAGGTTTGTGAGTGGTTCGGAATCCCAGTTGAACTGTAGGTCTCGGTCTAATGAGCCCAAAGTGTGCAAAAAAAATGACCATAAAGGGCCTAACCAAATCACGATCATTCAGAGGCACTTAAAAAATGCTTGAGTATCTGTATTTCCGGTCATTTGCACACTACACCTTGCTTTTTTTTTTTTATCTGTAATTCCTTCGCTCTCTAGTAGACCTATACTGAAACTTATGCTTCGCACGATCCTTCACCGACGTTGAAGAAGTGCTAAGTGAAGGTTCGCATTTGCGATTAGTTGTACATGATGTCCTGCTTCATACTTCTGCAATTCATTCGCTTTCTCCTGGTCTTATATGTGTATGCCTCGCTCGATCATTCATGTCTACTGAAAGTGTGCGTGAACATCTCTATTATTGATCATTTGTGCACTATACTTTTATTTCTGTCGAACTACTTCCTTCTAAGGCGATATTTCGCATACACGAGATAATTGTTCCGATTAAAAGGCTTCGAAATGTCTTTGATCATTTTATTTTTCGTGAAATAAATCAGCGTGCTTGTTATCCCACTCACCTTTTGAACAATTTATTCATAATTTATGCATATTTTTTTACAGTTATTTTAATATAATCCTTCTATAATGCTAATCTTTACTGGGAGTCTCTACTACTACTACGCCACACCACATCATTACCCCTTTAAAATTTGGGAATGATGTAGATACACACCATGAAGGTGCAAGAATATAGAGGGTTTCCAATAAAATCAGGTGATTAGAAGGGAATTGTGGATTTTTAGAGGAGAATTATTTTGCAACAGTTATCCGAATAGAGTTGGAGTGACGGGAGATCCGAGGGATAGTAGCAACATCAAGACTGGCAACAGTGTTTAAGAACAAAAAAAAAAAATAAAATTCCGGTATTCGCTTCAGTCACTGAAAAATGATGAACACGATTGTCCAATAAACAGTATAAATATGAAACATAACCTAATAAGAATTAAAAAAATGATAAAACTGATATTCAAGACGTACGTTTAATACCTACTAATGAAACTACTGAAGTACTACTACTGAAAAAAGTTTAATAACATTTAACTATAAACTAAGTTTTTGAATGGTCATATATATGAAGAACAAAAAGTTTTTTTATACATAAAACAACCAATGTCAAAGTCTTCTGACATATTACGCACAAAAATTTGTATCATACATAAAATAAAATTTAAATTGATACAGGGACGTTTCGAACCAAGCCTACGGATTCTGGTCTGATTGAGTAGTTTTCTTTTCTTAGGCGGCATTGTAAATCTAACAATAAAAACGACTGTGAATTTCTCTTCTATAAGAATTTTCTTTCTTCCCCCATACCCCATGTCATAACTCCCCCTCCTTCACTCATACCTACGGCTCTCAATTTCGTGCATCTGGAGACGGAAGAGGGGAATTCCTTGACTCCAGCTGCTGTAACTCTAAGAATTGGCAATAACTGTGCAACATTAATGACTTCATGTGGGATATGAGAATCTAAATTAAACAGGAATATTTTTTTTGGGTAAAATGACAATGCAATTTTTCTTTTATTTATTAAACAAAATTTTAAGTGGTTCCAATTTAGCGGTTAGTAATTATGCTTTATTTATTTTACGTCAGCCTATCTATGAACTTAGAATATTATAGAAATATTTTTTTCTAATGCAGCTGGAAAATACTTAGAAAGGGATCTTTTATGCCATAAGGACTGCACAGACGTTACTCGCTTACCACTACCCAGGGAGAGCGTGTAACTTAAAGATAAGCTATGGACGCGGGGTAACAATAATTATGATTCATATAATGAGGATGTATGTATTAAGAGATAATTCGTTAACTCTAGTACAATTTATTTGGAAATTTTTGGCATCTAGGATTATCAAGTACTAGTACTACACCACATCACTGTGTCTAGAGCTGAGTTGCCCTTATACAGTTTGAAAATGATGTGGGGAGACGTCATTCATTTAAAAAAGTTTTATTGAATTAAAGAAAAACATTTAACAAATTATATGGTTTTTTTTTTCTATAAAGGTGCAAGATCTGACGCAGTGTGCCTTTTGAATGACGGATATGCAGCAGAATCAGTTTTATCAAGGGTTCCACGGCAGATAATATTACTGAGCAACATTCTCACTGTGCCTCGGCAATTTGGAACGAGCTTCTTCTAACAAGAGACATCTATGAATGTGGTACGTACTCCTCACTTTTACTCAAATCTAAAACGGATATTTCCGCATTATAGACTTCCCATGTTTATTCCTGGAGATAAGGAGATTTTCGGGCCTAAATGGCTGAGTATCTAGCGCTCGGTAGGTCACAGGTTTCGGGTTCGATTCCGGATGATGGCATGGATGTTTGTAGTGGTTCGGAATCCACTTTAAGTCGCAGGTCCCGGTCTCATATGACTGCAAGAGCGTAGTGGAGCCAAGTCTGACTTCCACCTACGTGGGCTCCATCGCAACATGAGATACACCCATGAGATGTCCGTCTCGCACTGCAGGACACTGATGAGTGATGACACAGGGGGGCTTTCAATTTTCCAGAATTTCTAGAGTTTCCTCAGCTTAGCAGCTCCAGACCTCTCAACAAACTTTGTTTCAAGTTTCGTTACAGCTGATAACTTCGTGCATAGGGCCTGAATGGCCGAGTGGCTAGCGCTCTGGCGCTCGGTACCACAGGTTTCGGGTTCGAGTCCCGGCGGTGCCATGGTTGTTTGTAGTGGTTCGGAATCCACTTTAAACCGTAGGTCCCGGTCTAACACAATCGTAGAGCGTTGTGGAGAGTGACATATTAAAAATAAGGAAAAAACTAACTGTTCATATATATAGTGATTAGGGGATTATAGTCCTTGTTGCTTCACATCCCCATATACCACTTCATTCATCATCATCAACTTCGTGCATCAACACAACTAAGGCAAAAAAAAAAGGATAAAAACAATAAAATAAAAATGCATCTAACGTAGGTTAACTTTGGGGGTGCATTTAACAGAGAATTTGCTGTCTCGCTCCGCCTTGGAGAAAAAAAAAGATCACTGCATGCAAAATGCACCAGTTTAAGGACAGTTACAAGGCACAAGTTGGCAACTTATGTGCACTATAAGATATCTAACATGCAATTAAGTACAAATATCTTAATTCTTGATTTCTTTCATGCACATTTTTAAAAAATTATTGTTAAGATAAAAAGTTTAATTAAGCGAAATAAGTACAATATCAGAACATAAATAACAAACAAGCAGATTATTATTTAATAAAACTAATAGTTTTTTATACTCCTTGCAATGAGAATTTTAAAAAATTAATATATATAAGTATTTAAGATTTCAGGAAAAAAATCATTATTGCATCGATAACAAAATGATTCGATTTCTGTTTTCGTACGTCTTATTTTAGTTACACAAAAATTAATTGCATTTCATTATGGCCGAAAAAAAGTCCTTTTCTTATAAACTTTTACAGTGGGTACAAAAAGTATTTGCACACTTACATTTTTGCTTGCAAATCATAAAATTAAGCATTAAGAAATACAAAAATTGGTATTGCCAAAAGTAGAATAAGTTTAATCACCTAAATTAAACAGAAAAATACAATAATATAAATAAAAATTTTTTTTTGCAACAAAATTAAAATATTTCGTGTCAAAAAGTATTTGCACACCCGCATAAATACAAAAAAAATATAATATATAAGAAAATTTCAAATAACTAATATTTAGTATGCATTCCATTAGCATCTATTACTGCTTGTAATTTTGCTGGCATTGATTTAATTAAATTTTCTGTAACAGTAGGGTCAATATTGGACCACTCTTCAACAAGAGCTTGTTTAAATGCAGATTTGCTTGAAATCTTTTTTGTTACTTTTAAATCCAAAGAATTCCACAAATTTTCCAAAGGATTCAAGTCTGGCGATTGTGGTGGAGTAGCAAGTCTTCTGGGTTCATTATAAAGCAACCACATTCGTGTTATACCGGCAGTGTGCTTGGGATCATTGTCTTGCTGAAAATAGCACGAATTACTGATACCCAATTTTATTGCACTTTGTGGGAAGTTATCTCGCAACACATCCATATAGGTTCGAGCTGTCATATTCCCATCAATGAAACACAAATTATTAACTCCTTTGCTAGCCATGCACCCCCAAACCATAACAGAGCCTTCTCCATGTTTAACTGTAGGTAATACATTTTTAGTATGGAAAGCAGTGCAAGGCTTTCTCCAAATTAATTTGCTGCCATCTGATTTAAAGATATTGAACTTACTCTCGCCGGAGAATATGACATTTTTCCAGAAATCAATTGGCTTATTGATATATTTCTTAGCGAATTCGTGTCTTTTCAGTCTATTTCGTTCATTTATAAAAGGTTTTCTCCTTGGAGATCTCCCATAAATTTGTGCATCGTGCAGGACATTTCGAATACTTTGGGCGCTAATTTGAACTCCAGATGTTGAAGCGACATCATTGGCTAATGTTATCGCACTAACAAATGGATTTTTTTGATGCCTCTCTTATAATTTTCACTTAATTCGCTGTGGAAGTTTCTTTGGGCGTCATGAACGCAAGTTATTTGATGTAGATCCTCTTTCTTTGTGATGTTTTATAATGTACCGAACAGTAGAAAAGCAAACATTTACTTTTTTACCTATTTCTCGATAACTTAGGGCCATTTTTCACGAAGAGAAACAATTTTTTTTTCTCGCAACGAGATCAGCAATTCAGATTTCTTAGGTGACTTCACAAATTGAAATCAACAATCAACTGATAAAGTATCGACATTACCTCCCTTTATAGTCGTCTTACGTATGTTATTTACTGCGGGATGACTATCAAATAATTAGCAAAAAAAAGGCAAATTTCTAAAGTTGAGTTGAGTGTGCAAATACTTTTTGACGTAAGATATTTTAATTTTATTGCAAAAATTTTTTTTTTTATTTGTATTATTGTATTTTTTAAAATTAGTTTAGATGAATAATGTTATTGTGTTTTTAAAATGCCCATTTTTGTACTTTTTAATGCATTTTTTTTTTTTTATGAATTGTAAACAAAACTGTATGTGTGCAAATACTTTTTGTACCCACTGTATATAGAACTTAATTATTTTCTTTTGATTTTATTATTTTTAAGGAATTTTTTATTTTTATTTCGTTTCTATTTAAACATTTCATCGATTTTATTGAAATTTCAGTAAACCAACGTGCCGATTAGTTAACGGATTATTTTGAAATCGGTATAATTATACTTGGAACAAAAAACACATCAAAAATTAAAACAAAATTACATCGACTTCAAAGAAGCACCGGCCAACGATTAAATAACTCTGACCTGAAGTTCCATTATACAAACATAAATAAAAGAAAAGGAAAGAAAATCAAACAATAGATTATTGTGTGTTTTAAATCCTAAGAATATGTTATATTTGGGATTTCAAAGTCAATTAGTTTCAAAACAACGATTGGTTAAATTATAAAGGATTAACAACGGATTATATGGCCTATTTAAACATGCATTCAAAATATTTCAAACTAAATTGAACTATATCCATTTTTTCTAATTAAAAAAGAATGTTGTTATGAGTTGAAAAATAAATACTTTGATATAATTCTTAAGAGATTGTTTTTCTGTTTTATGAAAAGTAAAATCGTTGATAGATCTATTTAGCAAAATTTTCACCGTTTACCACTCGAAGGTGTAGTTAGTAATTTAGTTTGAAATTAATCAGCAACTATGAGATCTGGCGTTTGGTGCAACAAGTTTCGGGTCCGATTCCGGATGGTGCCATGAATGTTTTTAGTGGTTTTGGAATCCACTTTAAACTGTAGGTCCCGGTTTAATATGAGCGTTGGGCGTACGGCTGACACCCCTACCCCGGGAAAAGATAACATTTCCTGTCTAGAAATCTGCCAGTAGGCAGAGGGCCTTGGCCCACCGTGGGGCTGTTGCGCCACTGATGATGATGATGATGATGATGATGATATCCTACCTAGCATTTTTTTCCATTTTTTTCTAAAGATATTACTTAAATTATATGTTCAGCAAAACCTGACTCATGGCTCAGTGGCAACGTGCGACACTGGTGAGCATTAGGGCGGAGGTTCCATCCGCTGACTGCTTTGTTGTAGACACTGTTTCAAAAAAACGAGAAGGCTTGGTGATTTCTGTCATTTTTCTCATCATGCCTAGGGAGTCGAATACCTGGTGGGAGTTCTCAGATTTTCTCCCAGACGATACGCAAATGCGGGGTACTTCACCTAAAAGTCCTCCCGGATGGATCTGACCTCCTTCTTCAAAGACAAGGAGTCAAATTTCTACCTATGGGTGCTCCAGCATAAACGAAGACGGGTCCTTTTCCTCCATTCATGAGTAGAGTACTCACGGTATGTCCGTTCCTCGCTGCTGGACTGAGGATTAGTCACACATATGTTCAGTAATTTTTTGTTTTTAAGCGCTGACCACCTTCATAAGCAAATCGACATTGGACCAGATACATTTGGCTGATACATAGAAGATGCAGCGTCACCCAGAGAGCACTATATAATTTATCAGAAGTTTGGACCATTCATTGGAAAATATTAGGTCCTTTGTGTAAGTCCCAGTCTAATATGACTATAGCGTGTTGAGTGTAGGGCTGACTACTCTACCCAGTAAAAAGAAAATATCTTCTGTTTCGGAATCTGACAGTATAGGGACGGTCATAGTCCAACATGGACTGTTAGTGACAGAGAGTTAGTTAGCACAACTATGAGAACTTGCGGAATAAATAATAATAATCTATCAAATCTTCAAATTTATTAATTTATTAGCAAAATAGTTATAAATTGTAACAATTTTGTATCGTTTTATATAAATATTTGTTAAATACCAATAAAATAAGTAATCTATGAAAAGAAAATTTTAATTTTTTTCGCTGTTGTTGAATGAGCGCCAGTGAACCTAAGTAGACTTTGAATAAAATCAGATATTAATAGTCTTCACAAGTCTGCATTTCTGATTTAAAAGCTGAAAAAAACAACAACAGTGCTTTAAGACGTCTGTCAATTTTCCAAAGCAAATCTACTCGGAAAATAGGTTCCTTTGTAAAACATTTTATGTCCAAATATTTTTCTAACTACATTTTAAAGAAATGATTAAGTAAATGAACATCATAAAGGTATAAAGTAAATAATAATTCCAATTGGATTCAGAAATACGTGCTGTTATGTAATTTGCAAGTTGCCCCTATTGTATTAATTTTAACGTTTATTTCCTATAAATAATTGGTTTTTAAATATTTTGAGCTTAATTATAAATTAACATGTTTTCCCAATCAATATTATGCATTATTAGGTGTAAACCTGTTTCTATTGTATCTAATCCCCAATGTCCTGCAATGCGGGACGCACAACCAATGAGTAATGGATAAAGGGGAAGGGCCAGATTCTGCTGTGATGGGCTGCCTGGTGGCCAAGTGACTAGCGCTCTGGCGTTTCAGGTTCGAATCCTGGCGGTGGCATGGATGTTTGTGAGGGGTTCGGAATCCACTTTAAACTGTAAGTTTCGGTCTGTTTAGCCCCTCGTGTGCACAAAATGACCGTAGAGCGATAAAACAAACGAACAAAAAAAAAAACCAATCTCTTGTGGCGGATCACCCGTAGATAAGAGTCTGGCTTGGCTCCGTATCGTTGAAAAAGAAGGGTAGTGTCTTTTGGGAGGATTTTTTAGAGGGAAACTATCCCACATTTGAGCATCGTATGGGAGGAAACCCGGACAACTTCCACCAGGTAGTCCGATTAATGAGGCCAGATGTGGAAAATCACAATCGTCATCGAATAACTTCGTTTTTGAAAGAATACCTACAACACTTGTTAAGCCGCCAGCCGAATGAACCGCCGCCCTAATGCTTCTTGATGGCCGAATGACTAGCGCTCTAGTGCCACAGGGTTCGAATCCCAGCGGGGTCACGGATGTTTGTAGTGGTTAGGAATCCCCTTTAAACAGCAGGTCCCAGTCTAATAGGATCGTAGAGAGTTGTCCCTATCATGCGTCCATTCAACTTCACCCACATAATTCCCAAACTGTAAATGGGCAACTCAGCTCTAGGTACAGTGATGTGGTGTGGTGGAGTAGTAGTAGTAGCCCCTAATTCTCACCAGTGGCGAATGCTACCACTGAGCCAGGAGTCGGGTAGGTGTAAACCCTATAGCAAGTGGCTAACTATCTGTCACTCGGTACCACAGGTTTCGGGTTCGAGTCTCGGCGGTGCCATGGTTGTTTGTAGTGGTTCGGAATCCACTTTAAACCGTAGCTCCCGGTCTGCTTAGCCTAAAAGTGTGCACAAGATGACCGTAGAGCTAAACCAAATCAAACCTGTAGCTACGAATATTAAATATTTTATATAACGTATAATTTAATCTTACTACTCATACCGTTTAAATTAATACTGTTAAAGAACTAATAGTTTTTAGATACCTAATCTGTCACAACGGAATTTACAAATTAAATACATGTGTCACTGAAAAAAGGAATGACTGAAGTTTAACTGTAATTTAAATATCTCTAAATAATATATCGAATATCTATCTCAGTTAAAAACAACATTTTTTTTTCTAAAACCCTTGATTGTGTATTCTGTGCCTAGAATATGCATGATATATACATGACCATTTTTTGTAAGGGATTTGGTTTGCCGCTTTACGGTCATTTGTGCCCACTTTAGGCTAATTTGACCGATGTCTACAGCTTAACGTGGATTCGAACCACTCACAAACATCCATGCTACCCTCAGGATTCGCACCTGAAGCCTGTGGTACCAACGGCTTTTTGTAAGGGAATTTATTAATTGAATGTTCGTAAAAATCAATCAGTGGTTTGAGAAAATTCAGTATTTGTCTATAACTTTAAGACGAATATTTTAGCCCGTTTTCATAACTAGAATTGAGGATGCTAAGTTTCTCAACTTACCCGCATTTAATATCGGCAAATGCTAACTATTCAATAATAAATGTATAGTCGTCCTTGAAAAAAGGGGTCGATTGTTAAAAAATTAACGAGTTGACAATAAAATGGAAAATTATTTCATGTTATATAAAAATACAGATAATCAGATATTAATAGTCCTAACAATACCTAGTACGTTCCGTAGCAAAGTATGATCTGTCTCGGTATTGTAAAAAGAGTTACAGCTTGAATAGAAATACTAGAACTTTAATTTTAAGAGTCATATGTTCTTTACGCTCTTAGCGTAGACGTGGTCTTTGGAAAAACATTTTGAAAAGATGTCAAGCGGGAGATTAAAGGCGAGAAATAATCTTTGATTCCAGAATACCCTTGCGGATATAGATTCAAATCCTGTACAATTAAATAAAAATGTAATCAGTAAAAAACTTTATAATACCTTTCGCAGAATGCTGCGATGTTATTATCTGCACGTAGAAGAAAAAAAAAAAAATCACCATTTTGGAATCGTCTATCACCTTTCCAGGAGGAGGAGCCTGATGGCCGAGTGGTTAGTGCTCCGTCGCTCGGTACCACAGGTTTCGGGGGGGAGTCCCGGCGGTGCCATGGATGTTTGTGGTGGTTCGGAATCCACTTTAAACCGTAGGTCCCGGTGTAATATGACTGTAGAGCGTATGGGGCGCTGGCGTGACAACCATACCCCTTAAAAGAAAACATCTCCTGTCTCGAAATCTACCAGTAGACAGACGGCCTTGACCACCCTGATGCGGCTGAGCCAACGAAGAAGAAGAAAACATGGAAATATTTTTAATTTATATATATATTATAACAATTTAGCCCATATACATTTTGATGGACAAAAATACAACATTATTTCGCTCATTTAAAATAGTAAAGGAAGAAGGTTTTAAGAAGTTAGTGCGGGATCTCGTAGAAACCGAGATGATCAGTTAGAAAAGATAAATATTATAATCATGTTGTTATTAATGGAATGTGACATCATTCAATAACTATTAATCGTAAGCCGAATTAAAATAATTAAATTATTTTTTATTTTTAAATAAATATTTTAGTTCATGAGTTTATTTTCGTCCTATAGGTCTTGCCTTAACTTGACTTGGCTTATGACTTTGAGATTTACCCTTGCCAAAGGTGCTTCATACTCAACTTATTCAAATTCTATTAAAATAAAAGTGACACTGTAATTATGATAAAAAAAACTATGATCAAATCACTATAATGTAAGGAGTTGAACAACTGGAATCACTCGGGTTTGATATATGTAGTCTTGTTAAAATCGTGTAATATTTCTCCTCGAAATAAGTAATATCGAATATCCATAAATACTGTAGCAGGTTCTTTACATGTCTCTTGGTACTTCGTATATTGAAACGAAATATATTCTTCAGTGTCTAGCGTTTTGCAAAAGGAATACAAAGGGTATACCGAGATTAGTTTTCGATGGACGTATTGAAATCGAAAAAGTACTATGTCTTCCTCTCGATTTTCAGGCCGAATTATATGACACTTCAAAGGATTAAATTCTTGTGAATATTTTTGATTAATCCATGATATTGTTTTTGTAGTGTCTTGTTTTTGGCGAAACATAAGATTCTCGGAAGATATCCAACGAAAAATGACGGTGACTTACGCTGATTTTACTAGAAAGTCTGCTTGTTTATTTTCTGTAATGCCCACACGCCCTGGAGTCCACATTAATTCGATAGTTAACATATTGTTTAAAATGTTTTCTAGTTGACTACCGAGTAATTTAAAGACCCGCTTGGATTGAAAGTTACATGTTTTAATATCTGAAGAGCTGAGAAGTCTGTTAGTTGTGGTATTCAGAGCATATGACGAAATGGTTAAAATCAGAGCAAGAATCTAATCTTTTGTTGTTGTTACTAATCCCCCTGGTGCCAGAAAGCCGACACCAGGTTCAGAAGGCCTCTTTGCAGGCGACTGGGCCATGGCCAAGGGTAATATGAAGCTTCACTTTGGCGAGGAACTACGAGGGCTCACGACTGACTAAACCTCAGGCCAACGTTATACGTTCATATTTGAGTGGGACCTACTGTTTAAAGTGGATTCCGAACCACTACAAACATCCATGGCACTCCATCGAGTCCGAAACCTGTGGTACCGAGCGCCAGAGAGCTAGTCACTCGGCCATCAGGTCCCATCTAATCTGTAATTACGCCGTTGTTATTAGAAATCTTCGCTGACTCTTGGGAAAAGGTATGGGGGATAATTATTGAGTGTTTTATATCTATCTTAGATGCATTTTTGTCTAAAATATTCTTATCTTTCCAGCGTTCATCTTTATACGATTCAAAATAATGTTAATGATGACATAATGAGGGTAACTTCCTGTTTTGGAAAGGGTAAATCATTAAGGGAAATGCGAAGTTTGAATGTCGACCAACTGTTGTAAATGGGGAATTAATTTAGGTGTACGGATGTTTCATTTATGAAGAAGGTTTGTAAAAAAGTTTGAAAAGAAATGGGGTGATTAAACAGTGAAGAGAGATTCTTAAAACTAAGATACATAGAGAGAGAGAGAAGATAGCTCAAAAATAAATTTATTTTAGGAAAAAGCAACTAGGCACCATGAACTATATCTGGAAAAAAAAAAATGAAGCTGACACAATTCCGCGTGTGAAATATTGATTGGAGTCCATTTGTGAAGACCTGTCGTCAAACATATAGCTAGAAGGTACACAGTGTTTAAAATTTGGAGATCACTATGACTAAAGGACATAAAGATAAGAACTCATTTAGTGGAATTCTCTGTTTGAATGAGGCGGCAGGATAGATAACATCAGGAATTAGCTGCTATTGATTTGATGTCATTCAACTTCTGGCTTTCTTTTAAAGGTATAGGATAGGGGTAGCCAACCCACGGCCCGCCTTGAATATTTTTCGGGCCCGTCAGATTTATCACATGTTTACAAAATATATTTATTTTATAATGGTCTATTGAAAACGAAATTATTCAAAAATTAATTGTGGAAATTGTGAGAAAAAATTAACTTTGATTTTAAAAAATATTTTTGCCCAAACAAATATCGCACTAGTTAAATAAATATTTTTTAATGATTTCATTTTTTTTATTTCATTTATATTTATATATTTCATTTTTAATGTTATATATTTCTTTACAATGTGCGACTAGTAGAATTATCATTATATTATCTATGTTAACGTTTAAGAATAATAGTAAACACAAAAATAATGCTTCAATTTTTCCCTCCCCAAAAAATGTCTATGGTGGGTCTAAATCTAATAGGGGTATAGATAATTTTATATGCAGCCCGCGGACGTGCCGGATGACAGATATTGTTTGTTATATTTATGAGTTTACAGTTATGAGTAGAATAACTAAATTATATTCTGCCTTGATGATGAGCGCGCATGATGCGCGCTCATCTTGGACCATCTAATATAACAGGTTCTATATTTCACCTTAAATGACCTCAGTGACGCAGTGACCATCCCTAGATACGCAGAGTTGATTGTGGATAATAGAGCGAGCCAGATTCTTATTTCAAGCTGTTTAGTGATGTGGTTCATCTTACACCTGCGAATCGTTTTTCTTAAAAAGGAAATTGACCCAACACAAAACACACCCAAACATAACGGACGCAACACCCATTACGATGTACAGATACCTAAATTGAGATCGATTTGCAAAAGATAAGCGAAAGAGTGAAGAAACACCGCACTAGTAAAATAAATATTTTTTTAATGATTTCATTTTTTATTTCGTTTATATTTTTAGTGTTATATATTTCTTTACAATGTGCGTTTAGTATCTCTTATTATTGTATTATATATGTTTACGAGTAAAATTAATAGTAAACACAAAAATAATAGCTCATTATGTTTCAGTTTTCCACTCCAAAAAGGTCTATTGCAGATCTAAAACTAATATGGGGATATATTATTTTATATGCGGCCCGCGGAGTTAGGATGCATTTCCAAAGCGACCCGCAAGATCATTTGGGTTGGCCATCTCTGGTATAGGATGTATTGTTTGAAGGTAACAGTTATGCTAAGAAGGCGCATGTGTTGTTTCCATGGTACATTGATGCTGTAAATTTGAAAGTCGAATTGGCATTTTTATTTAATTAAAAAAAAAAAAATACTTCGCTTTTTTTTAATTGAAGAATGAATTTCCATGTTTCCCACCATTGTGGGATTTTATGAAGAGAAAGAATAAAGTTAATATCGTTTTTGACTTTTATCATTGTTAAATAAGATAATATTATCTGCATTTACTACTGTGTCAAAAAGTAAGACCCATTTTCAATTTAGTATTCTCGGAGCTTATGGAATTTAATTTTTTTTTTTTTAGGTTGCTGACACTGTACTTGACACCTGTGTGAAATTTCATGTCAAAATATCCATTAGTGTTTGAGTTACGCTTGGCTTTGTGAGACGCTAAAAGTGATTTCGGCGATTTTAGAAATGTCTAAATTAATTGAGCAAAGAACTTGCATTCAATTTTGTTTGTGGAATGAATATCCTTGTGCGGAAACGTACAGAATATTGCAAAAGGCATTCGGTGAGCAAACTATATCGGAAAGAAATGTTTAGAAGTGGTATAAATAGTTCAAAGAAGGCAGAGAACGCGTTGAAGGCGAAGAGCCCTCTGGTCCAACCTCAACCGACGAAGCTCACGTCCAACAAATTAAAGATTTCGTGCTTGTACAATTAGATTTACAATTAGAGACCTTGCTGATGATATTGGAATTTCAAAAGGATCAGTCAATTCTATTTTGGGCCTCAAGTGCGTCAAATCTCGATTGGTACTGAAAACACTGAATGCGCCAGCTCACACTGCATTGATTCTTCGTGTCTTTGACATAGTAAAACCCATATCATTCCAGAACCCCGTATTCACACCGTGCGACCTCTGGCTGTTCCCTAAACTCAAGAGACCACTCCGGGGACACCTTTTGAGTCGATTGAAGAGATTCAACGTGAATCGGGAGTTCTTTTGATGGTCATCCCTGCCGATGACTTTTTAGCATGCATTGAGGATTGGAAAGAAAATTGTCATAAGTACATTGTGTCCGGAGGGGGATTACTTTGAAAGCGATGAAATAAATTTGGAAGAATAAATAAAGAGTTTTTGAAAAAAAAATTGGTCTTACTTTTTGGGCACAGTAGTATTAAGCATTCAGTATGAGCGGAGATGTCAAAAATATTACTCATGCAAATGGTGAAAAAAAGCACTGAGTGCTATACTCCGCGAGTGGAAAATATTTTCATCAAAACAGTTTCTGCGTTTTACAAAAAAAAATTCCTGTTAATGGTGAAAGTAAAAATCCTCTTTACTGCGGTGTCCCTAATTCTAATGAACCTACGGTTTCTAAATGAAATCGTAGGTTCTAATTTTCTAATTTCATAATATGTCATAATGATATGTTCTAATTAAGTTTAAATTGTTAATCGTAGGTTCTAATATACTAATTTCATAAAAATTAAATATTTCTTGGCATTTTTAGTTTCAATGATTTTATGATGAAGGAGTGACAAATCATGAGCGGCATGCAATCCTTAAAAGGAATAAAGCCGGATTGAATTTATCGGGAACTGAAAATGAATGTTTCTCTTAAATACTACTTGTTCAAAAATTTTGCTTAAAATACAAGTTGAGACAATTGGTAGCTAAGTCGTAATCGAAGTGCTATCTCTTTGCTTAACTTAAGTATTGGAACGATTTATGCAGTGAACCACTTCTTTAGGATTATGCCGGTGAGCCAAACACTACTAACATTCTGTAGTAGTGTTTGAAGATATTGAGAGATAGGCTAATTAGTATAGCTGGGAATGTGTTGGGAGCATTGCGTAAGTATTATGCAATTCACTGAAAGTAAAAAGCTTATTAAGATGAGAGAATTAGCTTGAAAGATCAAAGGTAGGAAACTGGTCGGAGATTTATTGGAATGGGATGCCAAATGATTAGCTTGTTGATTGAGGTGGTTGAATGATTCGCTTGTTGATAGGATATGAGATGACCAAATTAATATCAGTACGAATAATCTTGTTGTTGACGAAATTATTATTTCTGTTGTGATTGACTTTGATGATTTTGTAATTTTGACATTTTAATCAGTAGAAACACAAACGGAATCCTAATACTTTCTTTCAAGTTGCGATATTAAAAGATAAAGAGGAAAAGAAATTTTTTAGGCGATGCATAGGCTGTGGGGAAATGAATGATACAAAATTTTCCTTTTCAGTTGTAAAAATTTTATTTCACTACGTGTTCCATCGGGAAATGTTCGGCTGATGAGAAATTATGCAACTCTCCTCCCCCTACCTGCAAATCGGTTCACAGAGATGTTTTCACACTTCAAAAACGTACCAGAATACTGTGATTCCTTCGTTCTCACACTATACTATACGCTATATAAAGTTTAGCATTAGCTTTTTACTGCTGCAAAGGTTGATACATATATAGGCGTATATATTATAGGTTAGATATATTCATACGCACAAGCGTCTGATGGCAAGTAGCAATGTAGCAAAGCGAAAAAGGTTTAATCAATTAATTTTCAGGGTTTTTACTTCAAATAATTATTGAATGTGAATTTCAATGAATTTAATGAAATTTAAGCATTAGCTTTTTACGACTACAAATGCTGGTACATTAGGACTATTGATGTATAACATTTTTTTGAGGATAATTACACTGGATAAGATGTTGAAAAATTAAAAATAATGATCAAATAAGACGATATAGAAATGCATATTTAGTACTTATTGTTCATTTTAAATTAGCTAACTTTAATACTAAACTTTCGTACGATTATTCTAATATGTTATTGCATATTATACCTTACGCTATATTATGCCCTTCTAATAAAAGCTGTTTATATTTTATGCGATTTTCAGTGACATTAAAAGCTAATGAGCCGATGTCGATCTAAGAAGATATGGATGGCTGACTCAATCAGGGGATGTTTCCTTATTTTAACTATTCAAAGCTCACAACACCTTCTCAAAATAATCTTCAGTTGATGAATTTAAGTCGGTGGTGAATTTTCCAAACTTTCAAAAAAGCAGACCGTCTTCCAGGGAGGAGGAAGAGTGCTTTAATTCGATTTAGATCACTTCCTTCAGCAATTTGAGGGAGGTTTGAAGCCCAATCGATGGAGTGAAACTTGATGGCGAGGATTTTCTTATGTAACGTCGCGAGAAAAAAACTGTCTAGCAGAATAATCTGGGACTAGGTAAACATTTTGGTGTTGAAACTTAAATCGGGATAAAAGGAAGACCGAGAGAAAAACGTTTACACTTGGAAGTTCACCGCCTGGGGATTTTGAAGTTTCCTTTAAAAAACTTTAAGCTTTAAACTTAGTCAAACTTTAAGCTGATTAGACAGTTTAATGAGGATTACGAACTACTATAAACAACCCCTGCAACCGCCAGGATCCGAACCTGAAGCCTGTTGCACCAAATTTTCAGAGCGCTAGCCAATTGGACACCAGGCCTCGTCTGAATTCACATCAAACATCAGTGCTTGGGAACTAACTAGCAAGGAGGGCCTTTCTCCTAATATAAATGATGATTCGATTACTTATTAGCATCACTGATATGATTCCAATACGTACTCGCGTTACCTACGATGTGAGTGAATGATGTCTAAAAAGTGATAACAGTGAGTGATGTTACAGAGTAATATCTACGATGTCTAGGATGTCGACTCATTGTTACGATATGTTCGATTCCTAGTATATAACAAACGATTATTCAAATCCTACTAGTCACGAGGGCCCAATAGGTACTCATAAATGAGTATGTTGTTTATCTAATGCAGTTGAATTTAGCCATAAGCAAGGGCTGCGCCGCTGTTACTCATTGGGCACTACCCAGGCGGAACGTGTAGCTTGAAGATATGCTAAGGACGCAAGTCACACTACCCCCCACAACGCTCTACGATCATTTTAAAGCGTCGTGGGAGGTTGTGTGACTTGCGAAGATGATTACATCATGGTTTGAAGTGGATTACGAATCACAACAAATATCCATCGCACCATCGGGACTCGAACCCGAAACCTGTGGTACCGAGTGGCAGAGTGCTAGCCACCATGAGGCCGTGCCAAATGAGTATTTGTATCTATAATCAGACAATTCTGCCCTAACATACAGAGTACTCTAATATAGATTGTAGTTATCATGTGTGTTGAATGACAAGAGAGCTCATATTGAAACTTCGTTAGAGATCTGATTATTTTCTGTTTTTTTTTTTTATGCCAAAATAAAACCATTAATTTCAGTTTTATTATGCACTTTCAAAGTAATATTAATTAAACACGGTCATTTTGTGCACACTTGAGGCTAATTAGACCTCTTCACTCGACTCAAACCGGTGTCCCCGAGTGGTCTTTGAGTTTAGGGAATAGACAGAGGTCGCATGGTGGGAATAGGGTGGTTGTGGAAAGATATGGGTTTCATTTTTTGCGAAAAATTCACGAAGAGTCAATGAAGTGAGCTGCAGCATTATCGTGATGCAAAAACCAAGAGTTGTCTTTCCATAAATGTGGCCTCTTTTTTTTGCGAATAGCTTCACGCAACGACGACATAACACTCAAATAATATTCCTTGTTGACAGCTTGGCCCGACGGAAGGAATTCATAATGCACCACACCATGGTAATCGAAGAAAACAGTCAACATGACCTTGATTTGTAAGTGACTTTGGGAGACTATTGAGTGCTCTTTTCGGTCCGCTTCATCTTTGTCACATATTCGCTCGATTGATCGGTTGTTTCCGGGTCGTAAGCATAAATCCAAGTCTCATCTCCAGTTATGATACATTTCAATTTGTCCTGATAGTCAGAAAGCATTGTTTCACATACTTCAACGTGACGATGTTCTTCCAAAAATTCATTGTTTTCGGTACCAATCGAGATTTGACGCGTTTGAGGTCGAAAAACATCTTTTTAAAATGGAATTGGCCGATCCTTTTGAAATTCCAGCATCGTCAGCAATGTCTCTAATTGTAAATCGACGGTTTGCAAGCAACAAATCTTTAATTTTTTGGACGTGAGCTTCTCGGTTGAGGTGGATGGTCGACCAGAGCGCTCTTCGTCTTCAACGTGTTCTCTGCCTTCTTTGAACTGTTTAAAATACTTATAAACATTTCTTTAAGATATAGTTTGCTAACCTCATGTAGACCACGAACAACCCACCGACATGTGGTTCGACGATTTTTCAGTGCTACAAGCGGATTTTAACCTTAGTTCATCTGAACGCTACATATGGCTAGAGAGCTATCTGTATTTCTATTTAAACTGTAATGCGTCCTTTGGTTTACAAGGCAATGAGCAAAAGGACCATAGTTCGCTTCCAGCTGGTTACTTGAGCTACAGTCACTCCCTTAAAAATAGTAAATCCTCGATTGAGAAGATATATTGCTTATATATTCAGATGGAAACGGCTATTTATTTACAAAGCGACATTCATATGTGACGAATTTATTTTTTCTGGAAGACGCCGCTCCTTCCTTTCCTCCGCTCCTTAAGGAGGATAGTTCGTTTCCCGCTAGTAATTGCGTTACAGTCACTGGCTTAAAACAGTATAGCCTCGATTGAGAAGACATATTGCTTATATATTCGAATGAAAACGTCTTTTGATTGATCTACAAGGCGACATTCAAATGCGACGAATTAATTTTTTTCTGGAAGACACCGCTCCTTTCTTCTCCTCTCTGAAAAGCTGGACGAGTGAGGTACCATCCGGGTACTCAGTAAGGATAAAAATTCTGGTATGGTTGAATGTAATATCTTTTTTCTTTCATGATATTGTTATTTTATTGATTGAAACGTTTTAATAAATTAACTTACACTTTTATTTATATCACATTAAAATATTTTTGCTTATAAATCCACTAAAAATAAAAATAGTAATACTAGAGTTTCTATGAATCTGATACAAACATAAAACATATTTTATTTGTAAGATACACATATATATGGTATCAAAGAGTAATAATAAATTTCTTAATTATTTCTGCAAAAAGGACTATATGGTAGTTATTATAATAGGCTGGTTTCTATTAATTAAGGAAAAATTACAAAGATAACAAACGTAATAATAGTAAACGAAAGAAAACAAATCTATTTTTTTTATCCCGCTTGGTAAATAGCAACATTTAGACCAAGTCCAGGAACCTTTGTGATCTCGTGGAAGAAGGGAAAGGTGGGCAGCTTCTGTTATGATGGAGCAACCATAGGTAGAAATCTGGCTTGGCCCGGTGAACCTGAAGAAGGAGGACAGTGCCTTCAGGTAGGACTTTAGGGAAACTACCCCATTTGCATATCGTATGGCAGAAATCGGAAAACTCCCACCAGGTAATCCAACTAACGAGAGGAGATACTGAACATCACAAAAAAACGGTGAAGTTCAACAAAGAAAGACGCCATCGGATTGAACCACCACCCTAATGCTCACCAGCGGAGCGTGTTGCCACTGAGCCACGAGTCGGGTAAGCAAATCTATACAATGTGTATATTCACTAAAAAGTTATGTTTTACAAGTTGGTTTATACGTCTTAGTTATATATTGGCTCTAAGATAACCAATAACAATTGGCAGCACCATCGACCTTATATATCAAAGTAAATGCCATGCAAAAAAAGTTGTCTGAAGATAGAAACTGTCTTGTAAAATTAACAATCGTGCGCTTCTGTCGGTATGTACTGTAAAAAAACCGCTCCTGATAGCTGAAGACTTGTATATTAATAACAACATAATTGTTTGCATTTTAACAATCGTTTTGTAACTGTGATGAACTATCATGCTGAGGTGCTTATTGATGTACTGTTTTTTCAAATATGACTTAAATTAGCTTTTTTCAATATTTTATTTTAGAACAACAACTCCTGCCATCCCTCCATTCTCTGTATAATATAATTTTCAAATCGGTTTATACAGATTCCGAATGAGGACTTGTCTCAATCAATCTGATGCATTTTCCTTCGGATAGGGAAGATACGCGTTATGATTTCCCTCTTGCAGGGACTATCAAGTACCTGTGGCTCGAGTAGCCATAGTTACTATTTATATGAGACACAGTGCCCGACTTGTGGCTCAACGTCAACGTGCACCAATGGGGAGCATGAGGTTCAATCCTGTAGCGGCTTTGTTGTAGACATTGTTTCAAAAGCGAGGAGATTCGATGATGTTTAGCACCTTGCCTCGTGAGTCGGACTAAGTTTTATGGGTTTCATCCCATACGATACGCAAATACGGGGTAGTTACACCTAAAAGGCTACTCTGAATGCGCCTGCCCTCCTACTTCAGGGAAGGGTTTTGATTGTCTCTACGATCATTTGTGCACACTTTAGGCTAATTAGACCGGGACCTACAGTTTAACGTGAATTCCAAAACCACCAACAAACATCCATGATACAGCCTGGATTTGAACCTGAAGAATGTGGTACCAAAGGCCAGAACGCCAGCCAATCGGCCATCAGGCCGCTTAGTGACAAGAAGCTAGGTTAGACTTCTTACCCTACAGGTGTTCCATCACACAGCATAGGCTGCCTCTTTCCCTCAACCAATGAGTAGACTACTCATGGCATGTCTGTCTCAAACTGCAGGACACTGATGATAGACACAACGACATAAGATACAGTTTTGTGTCTTTCAGGTAACAGTTAGCTATTATGATAGATTTCAGTATATTTAGGATAATTCTCGTACTTTCTTTTTCTAAAGATTTATCTATCCTTGTACCCAAAATATGGATACAAAATCCCATAAAAATAAAAGAGGAATTAAAATTAGAAGCATTATCGGTAATTGATGCGAAAATTTTTAATTAGATTCTTAACCCGATGAAGATTATCCAGTAATATTTACTCGAGACGTATAAATATTATTGTCAGTAACGATGAATTTAGTACTGAATCATCATCAGATGAGGAAAATGTAGCGTCACAAAAATTGTGGCAATTAGTATCCCAGACGAAGAATAGCTGTCATCTACAATATACTTTATTGGAATTTAAAACCGGCATCGTTTTTTGTTCATGTCAGGAGCGCAAAGGATTCAGAGGGAGTCTTGTTACAGCTGTCGCAGATAAGCAATTAAAAGAAGAGAAGGAGACCAAAAACAATACTTCCAGTACAAAACGGAAGAAAAGGGTGAGAAGATAAAGCAGTACATTGTCCAATTATTTCGGACAACAGAGAACGCTGCAAAAAGCCGGGAGTGTAAAGAAGTTCCAAAAATAAAATGTTCCAATTCCAACGTACATTTATGTTTAACGTCAAGTGCAAATTGTTTTTTATGGAATTTCACACTTACGCTTCTATGCACAGAAGTGCAAACATTGTAAAAATTATTATAAATTAAATGGTCAAATGTAAAAAAAAAAAACATATTAAATATTATTTGACTATTAATACATCTGGAACCTGAAGGCCGAGAGATAACACTCTGGCGCTGCCACATGTTTCGAGATCGAGTGCCGGTGGTGCCAGAGATGTTTTTATGGTTCGAAATCCACTTTTAAACCATAATTCCTAGTTTAATATTATTGTAGAGCGTTGAGCATAGCACTGACAACCTTACACCGTAAAAAATATATATCGTATCTCGAAATCTGCCAGTAGACATACGATCTTGGCTTACTATGGACTGTAGAGCCAGGGAGTTAGGTAATTAGAATCAATCTATTGACATAATGTAAAATGAATCTTAAAAAATATTATATAAAAATAATAATATAAAATGAAACAGAAAGACACTGTGACAAAATAAAAGTGGATATTTAGATAACAGTTATTTATGGCAATATACGAACTTAGGCATACGAGTTAAAATTGGCAAACAAGAATGTATTACTGAATGTAAAAGGGAATGTTTAAAAATTGAAAATAGTTCTAATGCAGACCGTTCTGTCTTTCAGTAAAAAACTATTTTTGCACAATGAATCATTATTTTAAATTAAATGGTCAAAAGTATTAGCATTTTCAACGAATTTATGAAAGAATGCTTATATGATATGGCGAATATTTAATATGATATGACGTAGATATTTAATGTGATTCCAGAATTTCGATACTGATTAATACTATTCAAATTCATGCAAAAATGGTGCATTTGTTCGTAATCATAGTGCACTTCAATTAAAATCATTCAACATCATTACTTTAATTAACTTCATGTTGAACGTAAATTTCATTTCGTAAACAACGTAAATTTCACTTCGTTTCAGTTATTGCTCTGTGGAGTATTAAAGGAAATAGAGAGATTCGATGCCATTTGTGGCTACGTGCATAAGCAACTGGCATCAATAAATAGGTTGCCATAAGTCCACACAGCAAAATATTAACATGTTCTAGGTACTAGATTCCAGGCTAATTGATTCAGCTAATTGATACTAGTTGCCAAAAAATGCTTTGTGGCCCTGAATTTTCCTCATCTGATGATGATTCAGTACTAAATTCATCGCTACTGTCAACACTATTTATGGAAGAAAGCTCCCGTACGGCAAGCAAAGGCGGGATAGCAACCCATAAAAGTCCTCCCGGAAGGCAATCTCTTCCTTCTGCATCCTACAGATAGAAGTTTCTTATGTATAAAAATGTTATCTATTATATATAATTCCCGTGTCACGATGTTTGTTCGCGATGAACTCCGAAACTAACCATCCGATTTTAACTTTTTTTTTTTTTTTTGTGTGTTTTGTTCCAACTTGAGACATAGGCTAGTTTTTATTCAGATATTTTTAGTATTTAAATGCAAAATCGGTTAAAATCTAGCATTGAGGTAGGCGCCAATCTTGCAACCCTGAATTTTCGCCAATTTTCCGCCAATTTCTTTAGGGTTGCAATACTGCAATTAGAGAAATTCGTAGCTTCATTTTTCGAACAATATAATGACTATATTTAGATGGCGCCGTGTCTCGATGCCTGTACTACATAACCGTAAAATTCTCATGTTCTGAATATTATTGTTTTATGTTCTACTTTAAATTTTGTGAAAATTATATTGTATGAAATTTATATTATTTCTATGGAAATAAATCAAATGTATGTAAATATTACCTGATTTGATTATCAATATTTTTTTTTATTTTCTAAGTTTGAATTTGAATTGAATTGGAATAAAATATATTGAATGAAAAGTTGTGAATCAAAACATTGAACTTTTCTATGCTTAAAGTTTGTCAACATGTGTTTTATTTGATTAAGAATTCTAAAATGAAATGGGATCTGCAAGATAATATAATATAGACAATATAATTTTAAAGAAATATGATGAATTTTAAGGATTTTTTGAAAAGTGTGAAAATGAAGTAAACTCTGCAATTATTTGATATAATGATAACATTAAAATTTTATAAAAGGTATTATATTAGTTGCAAGATGAAAATCAAGGACATTTTATTTTAAAAACTTTTGTTATTTGAAAAACAAAGAATTTGAGTGATTTAAATATTGTCGAAGAAAATTGATAAATGGTACTTTAAGTTGGAAGTTATTTAAAGAAAACAAAACAACTAAATAAGTGTTTATATTAATAAAGGAGAATTTAAAGCTCATTAACTTTTCCATTTGTTTTGTGATTTCTTTCATCATAAAATAATAAAACATTTTTGTGAAGAAGAAAAACACATTTTGTAAATTTGAATTTGAATTGGAATAAAATATATTGAATGAAAAGTTGTGAATCAAAACATTGAACTTTTCTATGCTTAAAGTTTGTCAACATGTGTTTTATTTGATTAAGAATTCTAAAATGAAATGGGATCTGCAAGATAATATAATATAGACAATATAATTTTAAAAGAAATATGATGAATTTTAAGGATTTTTGAAAAGTGTGAAAATGAAGTAAACTCTGCATTTATTTGATATAATGATAACATTAAAATTTTATATAAGGTATTATAATAGTTGCAAGTTGAAAATCAAGGGCATTTTTAAAAAAAAAACTTTTGTTATTTGAAAACAAAGAATTTGAGTGATTTGAATATTGTCGAAGAAAAATTGATAAATGGGTACTTTTAAATTGGAAGTTATTTAAAGAAAACAAAACAAATAAATAAGTGTTTATATTAATAAAGGAGAATTTAAAGCTCAATAGCATTTTTATGTATGTTCATTTGTTTTTATTTACATTTAAAAGTTGGTTTTAATTATTTCTTATTTGAATTTTTATGCATTTTGTATTCATTCAAAACACCATAATACTAATATTTCTGTTCTAAATGCTTTGAAACTTCATGTAAAAAGTTTTCTTTAAATGTATGAAATGAATAGAACATAGAAATTAACCTAAATTCATAAATTAGTTTTATTTCAGTTTTTAAACTAAGAATTTTTGTAAATTTGTAAAAAAAGTTTGTGTCGACAAACTTTAAGCATACAAAACTGTATAAATAATTAAGATATAAATTTGAAAACAGTATATTACCTACATAAGGATATTCCCAGCATAAAAATACTTGCAAAGGAAAAAGTATTCATGTTTTATTTATTTTTTGAATTATCAAGTTTTGCAACAATATCACATTTTTGCAATGTTTATCCATATTTTAAAGAATACATTGTATAAAAAATAGTTAAAGTTGATATTTTTATGTGAAATTCAAAGGTTTTGAATATATTTAATCAAAACACTTGCAAAAAGGCTAGATATTTTAAATTCAGGTCATTTCATATTAAAAAGCCTTTGCAAATAGGAGGAAGTTGTAAAAAAAAAATTTTGTCGAGCAAATTTTAACTTTTTCAAAACAAAGCTCAGAAAATATTTAGAGCTTTGGAGGAAAATAAAACCATGTTTTTTTAATAAATAAGACTATGAACTTGATAAGTAAATGGCATTTTAATATATTTACAGCATTTTTAAAATTAATGTCTCATAATTAAAAGTTGTTTTTAGCTTTTTCTTAGAATGAATTTTTATGCTTTTTGTTTTCATGTGCAACACCATAACACAAGTAATTTTGATCCAAATGCTACAAAACTTTGAATTTATGTTTTTCATAAATGTTTACGGGTAATAAACCTCTGAAATGATTATAGCTACATAAATATTTTTTATTTTAAATGTTAAGCTTGGAGTTACATGCAAATTTTGAAAGAATTTTGTGTCGACAGTATTTAAACTAGCACAAAATAATAAATAATAAAGATATAAATTTACCAGAGGTCTATTCCCTGTAAAATGTTAGTACAAACAAATACAAACTTAGAAATTTCAAAAATATTGATTTGATTTTGAGTTGTCATGTTTTGTAACAGTATCAATTTTTTGGCCACATTACCTGTCATTCCTGGCTCTACGTTTGCTGCTGAGATTAACGCATATTTGAAACAATCATTTTTTGGAAAACGTTGAAACACTTCGATTGACCATAAATATGCGAGTACAATTACATAATGATCCGTTGGAACAAGTATTTTCAAATCAATTACTGGATACTGGAAACGGTACAATCAGACTACATTAAAATATGCAAAGCATCCAATTGCCAGACAATTTCTGCTCTGTTGTTCATTCAAAAATGAATTAATTGAGAGTGTATTTCCGGAAATTCTTAATAATCACTTAGACCATAATTGGCTCAGTAATCGTGCAATTTTGGCAGCAAAAATGTTGATGTTGATGAAATTAACTGTCAAATACAAAATTTATTGCCAGGCAATCTAATGACTTTTAGGGGGCTGAATGGCCGAGTGGCTAGCTCTCGGTACCACAGGTTTCGGGTTCGAGTCCCGGCGGTGCCATGAATGTTTGTAGTGGTTCGGAATCCACTTTAAGCCGTTGGTCCCGGTCTAACAGGATCTTCGAGCGTGGGTGTTACTCCGCGTACGTGGCTATCTTCAAGTTGCATGCACCTCCTGGGTAGTACTAAGCGAGTAACGTTTGTGCAGCGCTTGCCTTAAGGCATTAAAGGCAATTGTCTGAGTGGTTGCCAGCTGCGTTGGAACAAACAAAAAAAAAAATCTGATGACTTTTAAGTCAATCGACACCATTGCTGATGAAAACCAGATTGTCAATTTTCTGATTGAATTTTTAAATTCTCTGGATATGCCAGGAATGCCGTCACACAATCTTCGTCTGAAAATTGGTTCATCGATCATTCTATTGCGTAACTTAAATCCACCAAAATTATGCAACGGTACACGATTTGTCACCAGAAGAATTACCGGAAACGTACTTGAAGCAACGATATTGACTGAAAGTTTAAAGGCGAAGTCGTCCTGTACCTACCTATGATACCATCAGAATCTACAATACCTTTCAAAAGTCTACAATTTTCGATACGTTTGGCTTTTGCGATGACAATAAATAAGTCGCAAGGGCAGACAACGTCTATTTGTGGCTTGGACTTGGAGAATCCGTGTTTCTTCCATGGGCAGCTGTATGTTGCATGCTCACGTATTGGAAAACCATCGAATTTATTTATTTTGACGAAAGACAGATTAACAAGAAATAGTGTTCATCGCTTAGTTCTTAGTTAAATGAAAGTAATGATTGTTAAAAATTAAATTAGGTAAAATAATTATAAAACAGTGTTAAAAATCAACATTATCTACCTCATTCATTAAATTAATAAAAATTAAACATTTTCTATTCGTTGAAGCTTAATTTGATCTTTTCATCATTCTTTACCAATTACTTCCTTAACAATACCAATTATATTATCTAATAATTGAACGAAATACAAGAAAGCCACAGCAACGCGTGGCCGCGTCTTCTAGTATATATATAAATTAATTCTAAATGTAATGAAATTCATGTTAACCTGTAGATATCGGTCTAATTAGCCAAAAGTGTGCAAAAAATGACAGTAAAGCGACAAACCAAACGAAAACCCCTAAATGTAAATTTTGAACCGCGTAGCCTCACAATAGCATATTTGTCGGATAAAAACTCGCGTTATTTTTCTACAACCCTGACAAGTAAACCGAAATTAGACCTCATGCATTTTGCGACGCATTGCATAAATGGGCCACAAGGTCTTTTTTGGCAGGTGAGAAGAATTCCCGGCTCCTAAGTGTCGGTGGAGGTCAACCGCACTGTCGCAAAAAGAGCGAAAAATGCGTCAGCCAGCAATGCCAGGTATTTGTAATTACGGTTTCCAACACATAACACGAATAACGGAAAAGACAGCCATTGTATACAATGAGTGGAATGTCAACCTTAATACCCATACCGACATGGAAAGAGTAGCAACACCACAGCTGACGCAACGTCGTATACAGCAATGATATTCCAGTGGAATTTCATCTTTATACAGGAATTAAAGATTCAATGCGAACAAAGAATGTCTAAACAAATAACTTTGCTTTTTACCTATTTTTGGAAATTAAAACAATAATAATGACTATAAACTAAGGAATTTATATACAAAAATTCAAACTAAAAAGAATTTCCAAATTCTTTAGGTTAATCGGAATTAAGTCTGGTAACTCATCATCAAAATTCTTTCTTCGTTTTTTATAAATTAAAACATTATTTTTTTCTTTCACAAATAGAATGTGACATTATTTGAATGCAGCATGATTTGTATTTAAAAAAGAATGCAGTTTTGTATTGTTAATAACAGCTTATTTTACTTCATAATGTATTTTTACTGCATGCTCTCATTCATTACAGTTTCGTTTCAAATTAAACCAATGGGATAATTGTTGACTTATAAATTCTTTTCATTTAACGCCAGTGATATATCTTGGCCTACAAATTTAATTCATATTACATCATGTGATAATATTTGACCTACAGATTTATTTCATATGAAATTAATGTGATAATTCTTGGCCTAAAGATTTATTTCATGTTACATAATTAATTATTCTTGGCCTACAGATTTAATACATATTGCCCCAAACTGATAATTCCTGATCTACAAAATTATTTTATTTAAAACAAGGATATATCTTGTCCTTCAGATTTATTTCATAATACACCAATGTGATAACTTTTGACTTACAGATTCATTTCATGTTATAACCACTGAAAATTGTTGGGTTATAAATTCATTTCATATTACATTAGTGTGATAATTCTAGGTCTGCAGAATATTTTCATATTATACCAATGTGATAATTCTCGGCCTACAAATTTATTTTATTTTTAAACAAGGATATAACTTGCCCTTCAGATTCATTTCATATTACACCAATGTGATAATTCTAGATCTACTGATTCATTTTATATTTCACTAATTTGATAATCCTTGGCCTAAAAATTTATTATATTTAAAGCCAATCTGGTATATCTTAACCTATAGATTCATTTCATATTACATCAATGTAATAATTGTCGGTTACTGATTCATTTCATATTTCACAAATTTGAGAATTCTTGGCCTAAAAATTTATTATATTTAAAGCCAATATGGTATATCTTAACCTATAGATTCATTTCATATTACATCAATGTAATAATTGTCGGTTACTGATTCATTTCATATTTCACAAATTTGAGAATTCTTGGCCTAAAAATTTATTATATTTAAAGCCAATATGGTATATCTTAACCTATAGATTCATTTCATATTACCTCAATGTAATAATTATCGGTTACAGATTCATTTCTTACTAAAAACTCCCGACACTACAGACCCTGTTGGATCATGGCCGTCTGCCCACTGGCAGATTACGAAACAGGAGAAGTTTTTCTTTTTTACGTGGTAGTGTTATCAGCCCTACGTCCAACGCTCTACAATCATATTAGAACGGGACCTACTGTTTAAAGTGGATTCCGAACCACTACAAACATCCATTACACCACCGGGACTTGAACCCGAAACCTGCGGCACCGAGCTATAGTCACTCGGTCATTAATCCCGCTATCTGTACATACGCTATTAAATTAAAATCTTTACCTTTCACTAGATATCTGAACAGTTTTAGAAATATATAACGTATTTTAGTTGCAATAACGGATAAGAGTTAATTTCTAAAATAAGCAATAACGTATTTTAATTAATTTCTAAAATTCAAAAATCTTTTTTATTAGACCATTTTAAAGAGAAATCTCATTTATATCGTGTACTTAAAAATATTGCACAAATTATGCAATTGCAAAAAAAAAAAAAAAAAAAGTTAAAAATTTTGTTACATCAAAGTTTTTGATTTAATTTTAAATTTTATTTTAGCAATTCAGCAAATAAATTAACTATAGATAAACTAACAAAATAAATGGAGAAATTTCAAAAAAATTATATTTTTCATCAAGTCATTTGAATCAAATGCGACGAGAACCTATCTAATCGGGCTTTTGAATCCACTTTAAGGCCGAAACCAGGTCAGAAGTCAAGTTCGAGCGCAAAGAATAAAAAATCGAAATCGATGCTGAGAAAAATTCCATCGCAGAAAAAAAGTCGTAAAAGAAATGGCAAAGTCGGACAAAATACTCGAAACAAAAGTGGCCCAAACAGAACAATTCTCGCCATTATTCAAAACACGCCCATAGCAGAAGAAAAAAAAAAAGCAGCCACAAAAAACGAAAACAGATAAAAAAAGTGTGCACGCGGTGACACATAAGAAGTTACAACAAAAGACATTTTTTGGAAGGTGCGAAGAAAAGCCGGAAGAGGAAATTTTTTTTTTTTTATTGTTTGGCGAGAAGAGAGATTCTTCGGCCGCTGCTCACTGACCCGCGACCCAGAGCGGTCAAACCGTTTGGGGAGACTGTGCTTCCAGTGTCAGATATACGGTTACAGCGATATAGGGCGAGAATGAAGCCCAGGTAGCAGATTGAATGCACACAGCTTATCCCCCTTTTACTGTATACATTATAAGAATGCAACTTTGTGTTGAATACATATTCCTTACACTATACACTTATACTATACTTATTCTTATATTTTACTATTGTTGTGTCCAAAAAGTAAGACCAGTTTTCAATTTTAATTTCCCGGGCATATGGTAAGAAGTATGAGTATTTGCCCAAAGTAGCATTCTAGTTATGTATACAGTAAAAGGAGAATAATCTGTGTGTATTCAATCTGCTACTAATCTCCATTCTCACCTTATCTCGCTCTGACTGTATTATACTACTGTGTCCAAAAAGTAAGACCAGTTTTCAATTTAAATTTCCCGGACATATGGTATTTCAATTTTTTATGTTGTTGCCACTGTCCTTGACATCTGTGGGAAATTTGATATCAGAATATTCATTAGTGTTTGAGTTACGCTTGGCTTTGTGAGACGCTAAAACGGATTCCGGTGATTTTTGAAATGTCTCTCAATCGACTCAAAACAGTGCCCCTGGAGTGGTCTTTTGAGTAGCACGATGCTAAATTAAGTGAATGCAGTGTTTCTGGAACGATATGGGTTTCATTTTTGGCGAAAAGGTCATGAAGAATCACTGCAGTGTGTACTGGCGCATTCAGTGCTTTCGGTACCAATCGACGCCCAAAACGTCTTTTAAAATAGAATTTTGAAATTCCAACATCATCAGCAAGGTCTCTAATCGTAAATCGACGGTTTGCAAGCACCAAATCTTTAATTTTTGAACGTGAGCTTCGTCGGTTGAGGTTGGTGGTCGACCAGAGGGCTCTTCGTCTTCAATGCGTTCTCTGCCTTCTTTGAACTTGTATACCACTTATAAACATTTCTTTCCGATATAGGAATGCTCACCGAAGGCCCTCTGCTACATTCTATACGTTTCTGCAAACAAAATTTAACGCAAGTTTTTGCTCAATTCATTCAGATATTTCGATAATCGCCGGGATCAGTTTTTATCATCTCACAATGCCAAGCGTAACTCAAACACTCATGAATATTTTGACGTCAAATTTCACACAGATGTCAAGGATAGTGCCAACAACATAAAAAAGAAGAAAAATTGAAATTCCATAAGCCCCGGAATTTTTAATTGAAAAATGGTTTAATTGAATAATACAGTTGGAGCGAGATAGGGTGGTACGGATACATTTTTATTTTACGCCAATGTGATAATTCTGGGCGTATGGATTCATTTCATTTTAAGTTAATGTGATAATTATTAGCCTATGGATACATTTCTTTAAGATAATGTGATAATTCTTAGCTTAAAATTCATTTGTTACTCAATGTGATAATTCTTCGCCTAAAGAAATCATTTCATACTACGCAAATATAATAATTCTTGGCGCACAAAGCATTTCATTATGTGCCAATGGGATAATTTTTGGCTTAAACATCCATTTCATACTACACCAATAAGATAATTCTTGACCTATAGATGCCTTTAATTTTAAGCCAATGTGATAATTCTTGGCCTAAGGATGCATTTTATGCTACGCCGTCTATGGATTTTCATTTTATGCCAAATCTTGGCCTAAATATTCATTTCATGCTATATCAGTATGATAATTCTTGGCCTAAAGATTCATTTGTATTCCAATGTGACAATTCTTAGCGTAAAGATTCATTTCATACTATTCTAATGTGATAATTATTGTCCTAAAGATTCACTTCATATTCAAAGGGATTCTTTCAACTTGCAGATTTTTCAACAACATTATCTTTACCTATACGGTTAAACATAATAAACACTTTTTGGATCTTATAGTTAAATTAAGATCTAAAACATTTACAAACACGAAAATTAATTTATATACTAGAATACTTTTCAAAATTTGGCAAAAATTGACGTAAATATATTTTGTTTACCTTTACATAAACAGTAAAAGAATTTGTAAAGCATATCCCATTGACTTGCATACATGCAGATATAAATCTATTATGCATGTATTGAGCTACAAGAATAATACTATTCTATAGGATAGCTAAGTTACAGCAATTCGAATCATTTAGAGCAAAAATACAATAATATTTTTAACGAAAATGCCAACAATTAAACTTTTATTGAATTTATTGGAAACCTTTAATTCAATGCCTATATAGCCTCATACAAAACATATAGTAGGCCTTTCATTAGATTCTGAAAATAATTATAATAGTTATAATTGTTCTCCTATGGAATTGTAACAAAAAATACGGTTTCCCTGAAATTCAATTAAAAGTTCTGAATGCGTGAATTCAGTATCCTAATAGCTCGTGATTTAACAACTGTATGCTGACTTCTATTGAATCTAGAAATAAATTCAAAGCTGCTTTCGAAAGCTAAAGATCTGATTTTTAAAATAAAAACAATAAAAAAATTATATTTAAAAAAAAAAAATTTTCTTTGAAAATTCCGATTTGAATTTTTACAGTAATGTACATTCCGTCGTACGTACATTCCGAATTTTAATGTAATGTACATTAATTACAGTAATGTACATTTCCGACGTACATACGTTGGTTTTAGTAATGTACATTCCGGTGTTATTTTAAATTTTAACTTTAGATTATGAGATTTTTTAATTGTATAATACGATTACTATCAATTACTATTAAAAAAAAATAATGTATTACATTAATAAAGATGAAATTTCTCAAATAAAATGTCCTTTAATTACAAACATTTCCGCCTTTAGAAGGAAACAATCAATGTTTACGGAATCCTATACAATGACTTCATCTTAAATTATGCAAAATAACTTTACAAAATTATTCAAAATACATCTCTCTTAAAGTTTTTAATTTTTCGTCGAATATCATTACAGAACAGGTGTTGCCATGAAACAAAATAAAAAATGCGCTTCGTTTAATTAAGAAAGGAGTCCCCAAGCAGGAGAGGAACAGCAGAACTATTTTTTTTTCGTCCCATAATTAATTTTGCCCAACCAGGGAAATGTTTTAAATTCTAAGAGAAAAGATTCGTGTTCATTCTAGAGAGAGGGGTGAATTAAATTTTTTAAAAAAAGTGATTAAAATGCTAACATACTTAAAAAAACCCCCAGGAAAATTAATTTTAAAAGGATGAAAAAAAATCATGCTATTCTTCGATTTAAACATAGACTTCTTCCATTTACCTTAATGGTCTCTGTAAGGTATGCAGGTTATTTATTTTTTGTGGAATTACATTTCTGCAGAATACTGAGTAATGTAGTTATTGCTTTTCTAAAAAATGCTTAAAGATAATGCAAAAAAGTAGGATTTGAAAAGACATAAAATAAAATAGTGTATGTTTTTTTAATTTGAAAAAAAAAAAAAATAATATGAAAAATAATTGATAAAATATGCTGCATTTTAATATTACATAATGTTTCATTCGACGTCATTAAACTAACATTAACCTTTTGAACACGATCTGAAATTTCTTTTTCCCTAGATATTTCTCTTACACTTTTACTTTTGGCTGACGTTAAGTACTATTGAACCAAACTGCTAACTTGATATCGCATGAACTTAAATGTTACAACTTTGTAAAAGCTAAGATTTTCTTGAGATCCTATCATTTATCTCTTCCTGACAACAAATAACAATTTCATACTTAACCAGAGCTCTCCTTCTCTTTATATATATATATATATATATATATGGCTCTGTCCGTAAAGTGTCGCCGCCTGCTGTTCTCCCCACAAATAAATCCTACATATATATATATATATATATATATATATTTTTGATCATCCTAATAACAAAGAAAAGAATGTTCTTTCATTTTTAGGAATATTTCTCGAGCACCTATGCTTTAGGGCCTTCTATATTAAGTTCTAAGAAAAACGAGTATTAGCATAAAAGATTTTAAGAGTGTCTCACTGTTTTGTATAGATAGCAAAGTGAAAGACTGTTTTCTTCTGACACAGATGTCATTTCGAAAAAGACTACACAAAAACTATTTTTATGTGAGGTCGTACAGTTACTGGATTGTATTTTCAAGTTTATTTGTGTGTAGTAGACAATCTTAAAACTGTGCGTGTATCTCAAATGCTATTATATGTATTGAAGGATTAGTTCGAACAAAACATATTTTTAGCAAAATTTTGCTACTGATTTGTTTGTGATTTTTTAAAGATGGTTTTAAAGAAACACATTGAGGACAAGTAAGAGTGAAGAGGACTTACCATTTATGTTGGGTCCTGTGACGAACACCCAGAAGTCGATGGTCTTTTCTTTTCCTTGCCGAGTTGCTCATAGTCCCAGGGCTCCTTCACTCTCACATCACCCGAAGAATCCACCTCTACCATTTCACGGGGCCCTCCATCTTATAGGTTTCCTGTGGATGTTTTTTGTCTAACTGAAACATATCCTTCCCGGGCTTTGAACCATCGGTCTCTTTATATTCGTAACTCTTAATGGGCCTGACGCTTCTTTTCTGTCTGACCAGCAGAATCTCGTTGTTCTCCAGAGTTTGGTCGGTTTCGTCTTCGGGCAGCAATTCCTCGCTGTAGACCTCTATGTAGACGGAGAAGGGGGCGCTCTCACCTGGGAGGTCTGGACGTGTCCTGAGTCCTGATGCTCAACTTGTATGTCTTCAGTTCCGGCGTCGCTATCAGCAGGATTTGGCCAGTTTTAGAATGATGGCGAAGACCGGGTGGTGGGATACCAGGTGGTAAATAACCATATTATGTTTCTATTTTCAAGTTCTTAATAATAAAATGTCGTTAGCTATAATATTTTTTCCAAATATGTGGTTCTAATGCAGCCGGCAATACATAGACAATTAATCTTTATGCCGTAAGCGAGGACTGCACCCTCTGTTATTCCCTTAGCTAGCACTACCAAGGGGGAAGTGTAGCTTGAAGCTATGCTACGGACGCGAGTAACATTACTCCCCAACGCTCTGCGATTTTATTAGATAGGGACCTACGGTTTAAAGTGGATTCCAAACCACTACAAAAAATCCATGGCACCGACGGGACTCGAACCTGTGGTACCGCGCGCCAGAAAGCACTAGCCACTGGGCCATCAGGCCTTTTCTCCTCCAAATATAAATTAAATGAATTAAATATAATAATATCAAACATTTGATTGTAGAAAAATGTCAACATTATAAAATTATTTAAATTTAACAAACTAAAATTATTTAAATTTAATAATCCATAAATCGTATTTTAGATTATAAATTATATATTCCATACATTATAAATCTGTAAAGGTTGGTTGGTGTTGTTTCATGGTAAAATGACTCGGTATGGATACGAGGGCTGTATAAATAAAGTGCTTTATAAATAAATACAAATACGAGTGCTTTATAAATAAAAAACTAAACTTTTTGTTTTGTGAAAAGCAAAAATGTGGGTTTTTTTAGAATTTATAACTATAATGGAAAAACTGTGATAAAAAAACGTGAATAATTTAAGACATTGGTGAATATAATGATATATCATCATTGAAAATATGATCAAATAAATAAGTTGGTAGCCGAGTTATCTAGAAATAAACAAGATTGGTCACACAGTTTAGATAGCGAAAATTTAAATTTAATTTAACATTGATCCGTGATTCCATGTTTGATTTGATTACTTTTTAATATGTTGAGAAATTACTCTCCATTAAAAGGCAAGAAAATATTAATTTAGTTAAGTGCAGCATAATAAGATTAGCGACTTGAAGCTAAAGTAATTTTTACTCCATTATATAAATCCTGTAAGAAATGAATGATAGAACACTTTCGCAAACCATAAATTAAATTCCTGCAGTTTTATTTTTTGTGCTTATCGTTATATTAATTCAAATAAATCCATTAATTAAAAATCAGTACAACTTAACACGGTTTTCTGAGATATGTAAATGCGTTCTGTCTTATGAAAAATAATACTAAAATGGATAAATCTCTTATTTATTAATAGTTATTTTTGTAAAACAAATGCATTTATTAATAGTGAATTTAAGAGCAATAAAAAGCATTTAACTTAATAATGTTCAGGCTAAATTATTTTTCTCGCATGAATTCTTTCCAAATTATTAAATTGCAGCCTAATTGAGTTTACCATTCTCAGTCCATAAAGCTTTCAAATGAAATTTCTTTGAAAATATTAAGTGCTTATAATTAAATTAATTATCAATTTAAGTTCAATTTGTAAAAATATCTAATTCGTGTAATTAATTTTAAAAATAACTTGGCAGAATTGCATACGAAAAAATCTAAGATTAAAAATGAAAAGCTTCCTTTTCCCAATGCTTCATCCTTATAGCTACTAAAGACAAATACTGAAGTTTTGAACATTTAAAATGCTATTTATGTCTTCTTATATTTGAATTGGATGATTTTTCATTATTTAATTATTTTCTATTAAAATTTCCATACTCAATTTAGTTCATATACTGTGTGTTAATAATTCGAGTTAACCTGTTTACGTAGTGCAGCGAAAGATACGTACCAAAATGTAACAAATTTTCAGTGTAATTGCACCATGAGCTATATTTCTGCGTTATTAAGAAGATTATATTTATTTATAAAACATGTTCAAGAGTATAACCTCTTATAATCCTAAAATAGCACGTTCAACTATTCAATACAGCTTATGTCTTAAAATATTACGCAAGTAGCGCTATTAGGATAGCATATCCCACATATTTTTTCCGGAACTTTTCCGACAATCATAATATGAGGATAGGGTAGACAAGGTGTTTCTAATAGCTGCAGAACTTGAAATCACGGGGATTCATGGCTGGGGATCGAGGAGGCCAATCAGTAGAAAAATGGCACATGATGTTTCTTTTGTAAGAAAAAAAATAATTACAGAGTACGGTTTTGTGCAATTGGACATATATGGAGGAGCTATGTCTTGCATGAATTCTGGTTCAAAACACTGAGGTGAACTCTGGAGTGCTTTGAGGGGGACGAGTGCTTGGCACTAAATCTGCCGCAGCATTTCGAGCTTTTGTTGACAGCAGAGTGACACTGCGAAAGGACAACAAATTGACTACGCGAGACTATACCAATTACTATTACAGGGGAGTTCAAAATGCACAGAGCTCGTCCCCATATCGCTACTGTTACCTAAAGTGATCTTAGATATGTTGCCCTGGCCTGCGAGCTTACCAGATATGGGACGTATTGGATCCAATGTCTCCCACATCAAGTACAGTTGTTGCTGATTTGACTGACCAAGTGCAACAGGCAGGAGGCTTCATCCCACAAAAATGGCATATGGTATCTGTACGACAAAGTGAATGAGCGTTTGTATGCCAGTATTCAAAACTGTTGAGACTTCAGTAGTCATTAATGTACCAATATTTTACATTTGAAACGGCTCTTCTCGCGGCTACTTGAATCTATGACTTTAAAACTTACATGAAATAAATATCTTACCTAGACAAATGTTTTGCCTTAATTTTATTAGTCCAAATGCACTAATCATTTCTTTGTGTTGGGATTTCATTTTCCGCCAGTGCAGTTTACGGGGTAGCGAAATATTTTCCACCTTCAGGAACTTTTAGCACTAATCCCTTCTTTGTGTTAGGATTTCATTTTCCGCCAGTGCAGTCTACGGAGCAGCGAAATATTTTCCACCTTTAGGAACTTTCAGCACTAATCCCTTCTTTGTGTTGGGATTTCATTTTCCGCCAGTGCAGTTTACGGGGTAGCGAAATATTTTCCACCTTTAGAACTTTCAGCACTAATCCCTTCTTTGAGTTGGGATTTCATTTTCCGCCAGTGCAATTTACGGGGTAGCGAAATATTTTCCACCTTTTAGGAACTTTCAGCACTAATCCCTTCTTTGTGTTGGGATTTCATTTTCCGCCAGTGCAGTTTACGGGGTAGCGAAATATTTTCCACCTTTAGGAACTTTCAGCACTAATCCCTTCTTTGAGTTGGGATTTCATTTTCCGCCAGTGCAATTTACGGGGTAGCGAAATATTTTCCACCTTTAGGAACTTTCAGCACTAATCCCTTCTTTGTGTTGGGATTTCATTTTCCGCCAGTGCAGTTTACGGGGCAGCGAAATATTTTCCACCTTTAGGAACTTTTAGCACTAATCCCTTCTTTGTGTTAGGATTTCATTTTCCGCCAGTGCAGTCTACGGAGTAGCGAAATATTTTCCACCTTTAGGAACTTTCAGCACTAATCCCTTCTTTGTGTTTGGATTTCATTTTCCGCCAGTGCAGTCTACGGAGTAGCGAAATATTTTCCACCTTTAGGAACTTTTCAGCACTAATCCCTTCTTTGTGTTGGGATTTCATTTTCCTCCAGTGCAGTTTACGGGGTAGCGAAATATTTTCCACCTTTAGGAACTTTCAGCACTAATCCCTTCTTTGTGTTAGGATTTCATTTTCCGCCAGTGCAGTTTACGGGGGTAGCGAAATATTTTCCACCTTTAGGAACTTTCAGCACTAATCCCTTCTTTTTGTGTTGGGATTTCATTTTCCGCCAGTGCAGTTTACGGGGTAGCGAAATATTTTCCACCTTTAGAACTTTCAGCACTAATCCCTTCTTTGTGTTGGGATTTAATTTTCCGCCAATGCAGTTTACGGGGTAGCGAATTATTAGAGAGTTTTTGCATAGCGGAAGCCACCCGCTTTCACTTTTTACCGTTACCAGGCGCATGATACCACTGCGCATGCACTCATCAGAAACGGTAATTTAACAGGAAGCTAAAAATCAGTTTTTGCATAGCGTCCACTATCCCTTCCGATAAATTAAAACAGCGGCAAAACAAAATCTCGAATATGAGGAGCTGAGTGATGCTATAGAAGTGGAAATACCCAGTTCTCGATAAGAAATATTTAACAAATGTAGATTTTAATCGTTTTTGTCAGAGATCATTTATTTTTTTTAATTATATGTCTTTTAATACAAAAATTGCAAAAATGTATCACATATTTTCTTATGCTTCACTTGATATAATTGCTATTCATTATGTGACAATCAGGCAGCTCCATATTTTTCAATAAATGTTCAAATATTCATAGAATAGTAAGAATTGTACTACTTTTTAAATCTTTCTGCTTGCCCTATTATAATAAATGTTTAATTAAATTGTTTCACAATTCTGTTCGTAAAGGTATGTATACAATTTTTTTTTGTAATTCTTACAAGATTTTTTTTTCCATCTAAGAATTTTCATTAGTATCATTTAAGAACAAATATATTATTTATTCTTTTTAAGAAAAAGAAATAAATTTTAAAAGAAATGAAGTATAAAAACATGCAAGCAATAAAAAAAAAGATCATTTCTATTTGCAGCTGCTTTGTTATGACTAGCAGTGTTGTTTTGTTTCAATTTAAACATCTGCTTTTCTCTCCATCAAAAACATCTATTCATTTGGAATAAAGGAAGTGCGGAAATAAGAGCTTGATTAAAGTTAATCCCAGTTAAGTTATTCCCAGAAAATATATAGAAAAATATATATTTATATATATATATAAATATATATTTATCTATATATAAATATATATTTATATATATATAAATATATATATATAAATATATATAAATATAAATATATATTCCCAGAAAAAAAGAGCATTTCTATTTGCAGCTGCTTTGTTATGACTAGCAGTGTTGTTTTTGTTTCAATTAAACATCTGCTTTTCTCTCCATCTACGACATCTATTCATTTCGAATACAGGTAGTGCGGAAATAAAAGCTTGATTAAAGTTAATCCCAGTTAAGTTATTCCCAGAAAATATATAGAAAAATATATATTTATATATATATATAAATATATATTTATCTATATATAAATATATATTTATATATATATAAATATAAATATATATTCCCAGAAAAAAAGAGCATTTCTATTTGCAGCTGCTTTGTTATGACTAGCAGTGTTGTTTTTGTTTCAATTTAAACATCTGCTTTTCTCTCCATCTACGACATCTATTCATTTCGAATAAAGGTAGTGCGGAAATAAAAGCTTGATTAAAGTTAATCCCAGTTAAGTTATTCCCAGAAAATATATATATATATATATATTTATATATATATATAAATATATATTTATCTATATATAAATATATATTTATATATATATAAATATATAAATATAAATATATATTCCCAGAAAAAAAAAGAGCATTTCTATTTGCAGCTGCTTTGTTATGACTAGCAGTGTTGTTTTTGTTTCAATTTAAACATCTGCTTTTCTCTCCATCTACGACATCTATTCATTTCGAATAAAGGTAGTGCGGAAATAAAAGCTTGATTAAAGTTAATCCCAGTTAAGTTATTCCCAGAAAATATATAGAAAATATATATTTATATATATATATAAATATATATTTATATATATATAAATATATACTTATATATATATAAATATATAAATATAAATATATATTCCCAGAAAAAAAGAGCATTTCTATTTGCAGCTGCTTTGTTATGACTAGCAGTGTTGTTTTTGTTTCAATTTAAACATCTGCTTTTCTCTCCATCTAAAACATCTGCTTTTCTCACCATCTAAAACATCTGTTCATTTCGAATAAAGGTAGTGCGGAAATAAAAGCTTGATTAAAGTTAATCCCAGTTAAGTTATTCCCAGAAAATATACAGTTTTCTGTTTAGACGTAAGTAATAATTTAAATAATGTAATTTTAAATAACGTTATTAAATGTATATACATGTTTACTTAATTGCTGAAATTCTAATAATTGTTTATTTTTAATTTTGAAAATATTCTCTGCCAACTTTATGCTAATGAAAAATTTATGCAGATATTTTCAAATTAACAATTTGTGTTTTTTTTTTTTTTTTTTTTTTCATACTTCAGTTATTTTTATTCCTATCTTTTTTATTCAAAAGGCTATTTAAAATTGATAACCTGTACCTGTAATTTGTACTTGTTAAAATGCTGCATGTTTTTAGATTCATTTATGTATATATTTAGTAATGTTATATGTTTATTTTAATTATTAAAAGTATTGCAAATGTAATTGTTTTTAAATACATTTTTTTAATTAAAATATAATATTAAAATAAAATTGCATTTCTGTTTTTATAAAACAAGACTATTATATACAGATGTTTAGTGGTTTCATTGGTAGTAAGCTGTTACAGGATAATTGTACAAAATCTAAACTACATCATTAAGAAAAAGTGAATTAAAAATTCATTCTTTCTAAATTTCTTATAAAGCATTTGCTCATTGAAGATTTACATATAACAATTAAAAAACAGTAATAATAAATGTAAATTTAAAATTTTACTTAAAAATTGGTGAACATAATTTGTTTTGATGATTAGAAACAAATGTGCGATGAATGACCATGACTAGTTTTAATGCAATTTATTTTTCATATGTCTAGTTTTAAGAATATATATTAGGAATTTATATTAATTTAAACCAGTAAAAAAGTGATTTTTTATTTAAAAGTATATTAAAAAGCTATTTGCTATAAATAATTTGTTTTAATTATTAAAATTCTGATATCAAGCTATTTTTTTTTAATTTGATGACTCTTTTATTTTTATACTAATTAAAAGTACTATAGAAATATTTTCCATTTATTAACTGGTTTCTATTGTATTTTAATTTTCTATTCCTATTTTGTATTTCATATGGTTATTTAAGAAATAATTTGAAAATTATATTTGTTGCTATGAAAAATTAGCACTTTTAATATTTTTAAAAAAATAAAATAAACTACATATAAAAGATATCAATTTTGTGTCCTCCTGTTTTAACTTGATTATATTAGTATGGATTTATTTTTCTGAATATAACTTGTTATATTTTGAATTGAATTTTATAATAAATTGAAAATATACATAGATAAACTAATGTACTATTAAATAAGTGCTAAATAAATTTGCTTATTTATTTTGGAAATTTTTTTTATTTAAGAAAATAGCATATAACAAGAAATATGTTTTTATTCATTTTCATCCTTAATATTAGTTACTTTTTTAAAGATTTGGATTAATTTTATATTTGTTTGTCATTTTTTTTTTTTAGACTACAACTTTCTGTTCCATTTCTTATATTTTTTTTCTTTTTTATGGGGACTTTTTGTAATCATATAAAAGTTGGCATGTTTTATATGGCTTTTTAAAAATCTTTCTGCTGTCTGCAAATTAAAAGTTAAGTTATAATATATAACTGAATCATTCCAATTTTTTTTTTTTTCCTTGTATGCTTCATGTGAGATTATTAATTTATTTATACACCTTTATAATAAATTGCAAGTATAAATAAATTTACTATATTGTATCTTAATAAATTTGTTTGTTTTGTTAAAACATTGTTCTTTATTTAAAGAACAATATTAAAGATTTATATATTAATTATATATTTGTTTGTTTTAAGAACATTGTTCTTTATTTAAAGAACAAGGCATATTGAGGCAACAATTTTAACATTTTCATCATTAATATGTAAAGGTTTTCAAAAATTTACTAATCTCTTTTTTTTTAAAGTATGCCATAAATCTTTAAAATTAATTCAGGTTTTTTAAATCTCTTTCATAGTTGTTATATATTTTAATATAAGAAATGTTCATTTAAAAAATATTGCTTCATATAATCTGAAATATTTAAATACAATTTTATATTCCACAAAATTATATATAAATAAAAGTAATTTAATCAATATAAAAGTTATAAAATACGTACATCTTTTTAATGAGTAATGAAATTGTTCACTAAAGACATGTCAATGCAAAACAAATAGCAATCTTGTTGTTAGAAAACAAGTGCTTTTGGCAAATGATTTTTTGGTAGTACATTAACTTATTATTTAACTAAATCTACCATCTATGTCAGGAAATGAATATGTAAACAGTGATTATATCATTTAATGTTCCATTCTGAAATTGACATACATTTTTTATTCTCGAAGGCCTGTTAAGGCAATATAATTTATAAAACAATCAAATTTTTGAAAAAAATATTTTCTAGTTGTCATTATCTTTATTATTAAAAAATGGAGGAGGGGTGAATTCCCAAACTCCTGTAAATTGAAAAAATTATTTTATACATCCTAAAATTTAATATACATGAATAATTCAAATGATCTTGAATTTGTAAAAGATTATTCAGACAGAGGGGGGATATTCTTTCAGATATGATTGCAACATTTGCAGATTTCTGGACTGTATCACGTTTTTAGTCTAAAATAAATGAAAAGCAAAATAAATAAAATATATCTATATATATCAAATAGATGTATATATTTATTAGGCAAAAATCAATCTTAAATAGAGAATGGCAACAGAAAGGAGCATTGTAATTGTTATTTACACATTAAAAAAGAAATGGTAAAAACAGATCACAAAAGAGTGTTTCAACAATATTTAATTTAAGATCACTTTTATTCTTACGGAGACTCATAGGCGACGTGTGATTAGGAAAGAAACACAATAAAAGAATGGTCTCTTCTTTTCAGTTAATGAAACTTGTGCATTCTTTTTCAAAAAGTATTGAAAACAATTATTATTTTCTTAATATTATATGGAGCACCAATAATTTATTACGGAGAATCAATGGGGATAGACCTCCTCGTCTTAATTCATAGATATATTTACGATTTTAATTGGCTGCTTAAGGTTAGTAAAAAAGATTCAAGATAAAGTTTTGCCTAAAAATTAAAAATATGGTACTCAAAATTAAAAAAAAACTTAAAATAAATAAAAGTAAGATTAAAATAAAAATTTAAAGAATAATAAAGTTAAAAATTCGGTTGTTAAGAATTAGGGACCAGTTATCGATGCCATAAAACTATTGAAAAAAACTGATAAGAATATTGTGATATGCTGAAAGCGATCCGTAATATGATAAGTGAATGATGCATAAAGATGATGTTGAGTTCAGAGTCAGACTCATTACAGAACAAGGTTTGAAGTTTCAAATATTTTTATTTAGCAAGATAATTTTTCTTAGCGTTGCATAATTTCCTATTTAGCATGCGCGCTAAAAAAAAATACCGTAATTATAAAAATACGGTATGCAAAACCTTATAGTATATGAACTATTTTTTTTTCTGAGATTTAGCTTTTCAAGTTTCTTTTATTGCATGATATAGAATTTTTATATGAAGATCAGTCAAAATATTTGTTTATTTACAAAGTCATTTATTTTTAAATGAAAAAACGAACATTTGTTGTTAATATAGGCATAAATATTAAAATTATTATTATAATTAGTTCTTTAACAAATTGTTTTGCAAGACTGAGGACTAAGTTCGAATTTCTACCTGTAGAACTTTATTGTAGTCCCTACTCTCAGAAGCGAAGAAACGATGGCGATTGTGATAAGACATTATTTAAAATGTCTTTACATCGATATTTGGACTGCGTAGTAGGTGTTTTCTGGCAAATGCAAAGCAGTACACAGAAACCAGTCTTTCCTATCACCCGTCAGTTGGCTGTTTGGGCATATATAAGTGAAATGCAAAGCCCATGATGTCCAACAAAAACAACGTTTCTTTATTTTCGTGAAGTTTTCAGGAATGTTATTAACTTTCAATTAAATTGATTTGCTTTATTTTTTAGTTATTTTTGTCTTTGAAGGAAATTAATTCAAATAATTTCATTTTTAGTTATTTTGTCCTTGAAAAAAACCCAAATCGTAAATTCAAATCGTTTCATTATTTTTAGTTATTTTGTCCTTGAACGAGAACAATAATTCAAATCATTTCCTTTTTTAGTTATTTTGTTCTTGTAGAGAACATAATTCAAATCGTTTCAACTCCCTTTGATATTGAGACTGATAAGGATTATTATATTTTATTTTTATATATTACTGATTAAATTACAAAAAAGGCTGTTTAAGAAAAAAATATTTTATAAATATTTTAAAGAACAAAAAAATGCGTTCGTAATTATGAGTCTGCAGAAAATTTCAAATCTACAGAATAAATGCTGAATGCACATACAAATCCTTACAAAGCTATCGTTAGATTCCCAAAAATGAATAGCGTGTTAGGTGCATTCGTATTATATGAAAAAAGATAATAATAATAAAATAAAATAAAAATAAAATAAAAAAAGGGTTTAACTTCCAAAGACTTAAAAACTATATATTCATTTCTTTTCATTTTATAAAAAACTATGCTCATTAAAATAATTAAACAAGAGTATTTTCTTTGTCTGAAAATACTATTACACCTGTTTAAGATTTTTTCAAATACGTTAGATGCGGCCTGATGGGTCCGAATTGGCTAGCGCCCCTGGTCTTTGGTGCTTCAGGTTTTGAATCCTGGCGGTGCTGGATATTGGGGGAGTGGTTCGGAATCCACTTTAAGCCGTAGGTCCCCGGTCTCATATGACCATAGAACGTCATAGAGCCCAATCAGACATCTCACCCATATCATTCCCAAAATGTAAAGAGGCAACTCAGCTCTAGGCACAGTGATATGGCGTGGTGTAGTAATAATAGTAGTAGACTTCAACGGTTCCAAACCACTTCTGAAGGATCCGCCATGCCAGTGGTCCGGATTCAGCAGAAACTGTAGGTTCCAGTCTAATCTTCCAAATGGGCAAAAAAAAATGACCGCAGAGCGTGAAACCAAACCAATCAATGCATTAGATAGATCTTCTTAAAATTTTATTAAATCCAGCCCTATATACATTAATTGTTTTGGAGATAATAAAACTCATGTTCGTGAAAATTGCAACACCATGAAGGAATCGTTATAATTGAATGAAATTTAATACACAGCAGTTGGTAGTGGTACAAATAAATGATTAAATGTTCAAAGCTAACAAACAATAACAAAGAGATCGGAATCAGTATTTTGTGTAGCCACCACGCGCCGCAATAAGTGCTGCTTCACGACGTGGCATGGAGTCAAACAAATTTTGAATGTCTGCCTGAGGAAGAGCATTCCATATTGTTTGTATGCGCACCCAAAGTTCGTCTGCAGAAGCAACAGGACGAGGATCACAAACGAGCGAGACGCCGACCAACGAAATCCCACACATGTTCAAATCGGCGACATATCCGGGAATACGCAGGCCAAGGAAGAAGTTGTACCTGCCGCGTTGCAAAGAAGGATTGAACAGTCCTAGCGATATGAGGGCGGCATTGTCCTGTTGAAATACAGCGCCTGGCAAGCTTTGAAGGAAGGAACAGCTTGGGGCTGTAGAACTGCACTGATGTACCGGTTGCTTTCAGATTGCCCTCATTTTAGCAACTGAGATCGTCCATGATATGCTATGGCACCCCAGACCATAACTCCGGGTGTTCGTCCACTGTGGCGTTCCATAATGCACTCCGGAAGGTGGCGTTCACCGGCATAGCGTCTGGCGACACGAATGCGGCCATCATGGTACCGTAAATTAAAGCGGGATGCGACACGACTGCTAATCAGCACGCCAGTCTCTATGCTGAGCGGCCCATTGTACGAGCCGCAGGCGGCGATGGTTTAGCGTGAGAGGGATCCTGTATAAAGGAGTCTTTGCGCGCAGTCCACGCTGCAACAGACGTCTACGAATTGATGAAGCACACAATGAAATACCTGTAGCTATTGACCACTGTGCTGCCAATTGTCTAGAGGAAGCTGTACGGTCCGTCAGCGCCATGCGGACCAGGTGTCTATCATCGCGAGCTGACGTCACATTTCGGGGTCACTCCCGATTTCCGAGTTGTCCGACACTAGTCCTGTCCACTGCTTCCAAAGACGCATCACTGTGCTGTTGTTACGCTGCACACGAGCGGCTACTGCACTATAAGACAATCCAGCTTCACAAAGGCCGATGATTCTCCCCGTTCAAACCTTTTCAAAGTTGTTCAAATCTCGCCTCTCTTTCGTCGAAGGCAGGCATAAGTAACGATTGAGCTAACATTTACCACTAGCAGATAACCACCGATAACCATAAATTACACTGCCCTCACAGCCGTCTATTTATTCGATCCATCCGCCGTTCAGAAGGCGCTGCTCAGCATACGCATGAGCTACGGGATTTGAAATTCAATCATTTGCATATCATGCGCTAATTTGCATTTTCCTAAAAATTACAGCTCACTCGCGTAGTCCTTCATGGTGTTGCACTTAGCGCGTCAAAACAGAAAAGTTTATATATCATGAACAAGGTACCTTCCCTGTTGGAAGTGTGAGAAGCTTTATTAAAAGGAAAAAATTTGAAAGATTTAAATTTCATTTAGTGTATAAAAAACTCTCCAAATGTTTTTATTGTTGTAACATAGTATATGATTTTTAAATTGGTTTTACAGAGATTAAAGAGTTAATGTCAGTATTTGATATAATTATTGTTATATTTTAAAAATTTTCCACTATAGAAATTTACAAGAATTTGAAAAACTCTTTTAAATTATTAGAATATAAATACTGCGAACTGAACCTCAAACACTGTATAAATAATTTCCTTCGTTGCGCATTAAGAAATAACATTTTTATAAAACAAAACAAAACAGCAAAATTCATGAACGACAGTATGTATTTCGGGTAACAAGCATATTACTGTAAATATATTTCGGGTAAAAATGTATATTATCAAAATTGTAAATAAATTTCTGGGTAAAATAATACACTCATGTCCATATGTGCCCAAAGATAATTCAGAATCACACAGAAATTGAAACCTCAAATAAAAATACTCCTCAATTTAGGATTATCCACAGACATTCCTGAGAAGAATATGCAAATTACAGGAAATCACCATCACCAGATGGCGCGGATAGAACGTCACGTAATGACGAGTGTAAGAGAGGGAGCATATAAGCGAATGGTGGCAAAGAAGTAAAATTGTTCACAAGCACCTTAAAGCCTTTCAGTGCAATAACCGCATAGTTATGGCAACAAAAGCGACGCATTTGGATGATTTTTTACGTGGTAGAATTAATCTTGACGACTGAATGAAACGTGCACCAGCTGGAAGAGTCTGAGAACTTGTGAATCGCCCAGAGGCTTCATTCTAGAAGCTTTGGCAAATCTTGATTCAAAGATGACGCTGCAATGTGAGTTGATGCCAGTAAGCAGCACAGGTCGCCCCTTTGAGTTACAAACGCCGAATTTGAGGGCCAGCATTTAGCAGTTACTACCAAAAGAAATGACTTGAGCACAGCATCAGACCTCAAGTCCTCTGTCGCTTCAGCTACCGGCACGACAGTTTCAGTTATAGACCGTGTATATATTACGTTAGGGCACATTGGTCATGAGGTGCTGTGTTTCGTAGGGGCTCTGTCACTTGTGTTCCACTTACCGCAACTCACTGTCGCCGGTGTTTAACCCGGAGTAGAGAGCAGCTGCATTGTGACACCCGCAGCCACGTCAGTGGTCTTATGTGACGTTTCTCCCTGATCGAGTCCAGGTTTAGTTTGGTAGTCTGATTCTCGCCGGACTTTCATATGGAGACGCCAGGTAAAATTCGTTATCACAAGAGAACACTTATTGAACACACCGTTACGGTGGTGCATGGTTTCGTTTGGGGAGGAATTATTCTTGTCTTCTAGAACCCAATCTCGTATGTTCAGTAGAGTGTAACGATGACAGGCCATATCTATTACCTCGAGATGTCATTCTAAAAACAACATGGTACGTGTTTGTTTCGTGTGGCGCTCAAGTGGTGCTGAATTTCCTGCTTCGCGATGATTTGACAACGCCCGTCCTCACCGTGTAAACATTGTAGGCGCGATGCCCTTCAAATGGAGTATAGATATCATCCTTTCGTGGCGCATTTCTGGCCAGCAAACTCACCGAACCTGAATCCAATAGAGCATGTGTGGATATGCTTGGCCGACGGATTTGCAGCCCGCTCAACCCCCTCCCACCTGTCAACCGGAACTTTCTGGAGGGGCATTGCTTTCACGAGTGCGTGTAATATTCCCCAAGATCAGATTGATAATTTGACACCAGCATGCCTGAGCGATGTAAGGCCTGGGCATTGCATCGTCCCGAGCATTTATGCACTCCATATTAACCATCATACTCAACCATGCTTATACCGTCTTTGTAGATAGGTTCTTTTGAAATTTGCTCCAAGGAGCAAAATCGCAAATTTTTCATTAATTTATGTCAAACATAAGGTGTAGCATCCTGCTCTTTACCTTTTGTTTACACGTAACAGATCCTTCGCCAAATAAGTCGCATAATTTGTTTTGCTTTCTGTCTCTTTCCCTTTGCTGAACTTCATTATCCTGACTTTATGAACAAGAGAGTACTGCTGCACATACATTTCGCAAAATACATATTACCCGTCGCACATACATATATGTAATACATCTAATGCAGCTGGCAAATGCATCAGTATGGACAGTTAATATTTATGCTCATAAAACAAGTATGCAGCACCTTGCTAAATATATTGTAATGCATATATGGCATACATATATATATTTCAAGTGGATATTCTTTTATATTGGTGAAACCTCAAAAGCTCGTTTTAGATTAAACTTATTATTGTTTCTATTGGAAACAGTGACTGAGCTCATCACTAGCGGTGACAAAATATATGCTTGGTGTTACCTTAGAGTTAATTTTTGATGTCCCCCAAAAGCCTGCACCTCAATTAAAAAAGCGCTGGGGTCGTTTTTCAATCATGTGGTTAGGCATATTCAATGAAGGAACCTTGAAGTAACATTTAATTAAATAACATTTAACCAGTCTTCTAAACGGTTTTCAAAGCTTATTAAATCTATAAAAGCTAGAGTGCATCTTGTAATCCTCAGCCCAGCATTCTGTTACGAATTTTGTACTATGAATTACAAAGCAAATTGATTCATATTTAAAAATGCACCTTTATTTTAAGCTTATTAATATAAAAAATGTAAGTGCTTACATTATTATGGAAATTAAGATGATTAAAAGAAAACTTTCAACAGATATGGATATCAATAATTGACAAAATGCTATTCTTTCACAAAGAAAAGTTAGCGGCCTGATGGTCACTTAGCTGGGTGCTCTCTCCGCCATTGGTACCACATGCTTCAGATTCGAATCCTGAAGATGACGTGGATGTTTTGCGCGAGTGGTTCAACTTGCTTAAACCGCAGGTCGGTCTATTAGCCCAAAGTGTAATAAATGACCG